>MU834174.1:0-48925 GCA_029204225.1 Diphasiastrum complanatum | reverse complement strand
CATTCAAAACTTGGATATGGTAATAGATTTTCTATGTGAAAAGCAGAACATAATATAAGGTTAAAGTGTCATGTTCAGTTTATGCATTTACATATTTAAATCGAGATATAGTCAAGCACCCTCACAATTGGAAGGTAAATCAAATGTCATTATCTTATTACCCACATAGAAGTGTATGTTCCTAACCTTACTATATTTTTCTACATAAGGTCCTGTTTTGGTGCTTGACTTGATTGATCATGAAAATGTCATATATATATAATATATATATATTATATATATATATATAATATATAATTGTAAGGATGATGCTAAACTTAAGGAGGACACAAGATTGTATCAAAATGTATAGGTCCACCTGATAGGTGAATTTCATTTTTAAAACAAAAGTAAAGGCGTCATAATAAGCCAATAACAAACACATTAAAAAAGGGTTTAGTACATGCACTGTTTGATTGAATATAAAGGGCATGTGCAAACCCAATATATATCCAACTTTATGCCTAAACAATAGGTATATACCATGTCATAAAACATATACTTTAATTATCATATGGATACTATTATAATGTTTTTGTTTGGGGTGGTTTCCAATGCAAGTTTTGTACCCTAAAGTCAAGGAGGCCTTAATTTAAGTGTATTGAATAAATTATGTATTGTTTTATCATATTGATGCATGAACGGAATGTGTATTCACTAAATCTTGTATAGTGTCCTCTAGTATGAAGTACCATGATTTGAAGGTAATTTATATAGAAACAATAACGCCTTGAAATTGAATCTGAAAGTTACTTCATTAGCTAGACTTCATGTGCACCAATAATTTTCAAATGTTGCAAGAACTATCAAATAGTCATTAAGAATGGTTAAATTCTTGTGGTTCCAGCGTGCATGAAGGTGGGCCCTTTTGCATGTTGATGTACAAACTTAAAGGTAAAAACATGTGTATTCAAAATGAGGGAATAAGGGCATGGTTTTTAATGGTATACTCATCAAGTGACAAAAAGAAGAGTTTGGTGAGGATCATGTCATCCATTCACCAACCGTATTCATTATTGAGGAAAACCTACTATGGCAACCTCTCTATGATTGCCCATCACCTTCTTTGTTAATTGACTTCCCCTTTGCAAAGTTAATAAGAAAAAGTAATTTTTGAGGGAAAAGAAGTGATAAAATGTTACCATGGAATTTGTTTTCTCTATGTAGTAGTCAACCTTGAAACACTGCCGACATAGGCACAAAGCTCAAAACATGGTTGTTGTGTGAGTGGTCAATTTGGAAGCCTTGTTTTCTTGGCTTGGCCTTACTATGTGATGTAAAGTGTACAAATTGTACATAATGAATCTAATTGAACCAGCTATCTTTATCAAAATCTAGAGAATAATAGAAAAAAAATTAGAAGCAATTTATAAAAGTTATCCAAAGACACAAACAAACAATATACGAACAAGCACACATGAGGTTTACAGAAGATAAGCATGCAATACAATTCAAATTTGACTATCTCTAACACATGCATGCAGGTAAGGTGCCCCACATACATGTGCATTATATATATATATATATATATATTATATATATATATATATTCTCTTGAGACTCACATGATTTGTGATAACCATCTTTCTTAGAGGATACTTATGGTGAGTTGCACATTTCTCAAATGCTTGTAAGCAATTGAAATGTCAAGTTTACCAATTGCTAGTAAAAATGTTCTAGATATATGGAGTGGTTTGATCTAGTACCATTGTTTTCCATCAACAAATTTTGTATATCTTTATCTTATTATTATTATTGACTATTAGATGATAGTGGTTGAACACGCAAGTCAATCTTAATTAAAACTTCTAAACTACCAAAGTTCTCAATACAAAATGAACCAGTATAACAAAAGACATAAAAGTATCTTATGGCACATGACATATAGTCCAAGGCAAAAATTATTTTAATCTCGTTTGTCCTTTGACAATGGATATAGAAATCAAATTTTCTAAACATTACACAATAGAAATGCTCACATTGAACCTAGACCAATTAAAATTATGGAAGTTTTTCAGATTTCTAGAGGTAGATAGCCAGTCCATGTAGTATGGAACCACAATAGAGCTTTGTAATTCACAATAAAGTTGAGTGAAAATTGGATTATAATAACACATATTCTACTTACTGTAGGCTAAAAACCATGGCCAGAGCTAGGTATCTTGGCACTTTTCTCGCAAGATCATACAACAAATATAAAACTATCACGAATCCAAGTGTTCACCTACAAGTGACTCGAGTCATCCAATTTAAGTGCCTCGTCAAAAGATAGATGACCCCAACAATATTTCTTGACAAATTTGAGTGCACCAACTGCATCTATGAGAGCTAACATTGCCCATATCATTAATATTACAAGAATCTATCACTTCCTTTAGCACGAAATTAGAGGGTCTTCCATGTTGTTTATGAACATAAGCATCTCATTTAGATACATTAATTTTTTAAATAGTACTAGAGGAGTTGCTATAAGGGTGCCTATTGTTGTTGAGCTAAACCAAAAGCTTTTACTTTGGTTTTGATTATGACATATGCTGATATGGTGTTGTTGAATTAAACCAAAAACTCCCACTTGCTAATTGTGATCATGACAACACTAATATGTGTTGTTGAGCCAAACCAAAAACTTCAACTTTCTATTAGTGATCATAAATTAAATTGGAATGTTATTGTAGGGAAAGACCTCTCTGCTTTTGATCTTGACATTTATGTTCTATTCTCTCGAACAACTCTCTTTATTAGTTTTTTACGATCCCAAAACCCTAAAAATGAAGCCCTAACCCTAACTCAAAAAGAAGATCTAGCTCTCTCTCTCTCTACTCTCTCTCTAAAAAGCACTCTTCTCAAATGTTCATGAACTATCCAGAACACCCATTGTTCAAGCAGGTCTTGATCTCGGAAAACTACCAAATGCAGGCCATTAGAATTTTAGGGCACACATGGCCCCTGAACTTTCTAGAACATCGATTGCACTAGCATTGTTTGATCTCAGAAAGCTGCTAAGTGCAGGTCATTAGAATTTTAGGGCACACATGGCCCAATGAAAAAGCATGAATTAGTTTTCCTCCACAACAATATACATTCTCTCTAAAAACTTCTTGCATGTAGCACTATTTATGTTGGAAGTACCCAACTCTCCTCCATCTTTGTCACTAAGCATATACGACTCTAGCAATCAGTTGCTAGCTTTATGTTTTCGAATGTTTTGATCTTCACTTGAAAGTCACTTGTAAAATCCAAATACATATAATATTACCTTCCTTAATTTATGTATGACACTTCTTTCAATTGACTACTTAAAGATACATGGTCACTCAAGAATTAGGAATAATTGTCATAAAACAGTGGGCGTGAGCGGCAACGAAAGCTCGATGCTTAGAGTGTAGGCGTGTAGCAATGGAAAGCAACAGTTAGCAGCAGAAATATTCAAGTAGAAGAATTCATACAAACTGCGCAAATGAACGACGCAGTAGTGAGACAAAAATTGCACTATGATAAATATCAACAGTGAGTATAATGGCTTGAAGTAATAACTTCAGCTTGCTGAGCGTGATAACGCTGGCTTTAGATAACTATGATTGAAAGAGAATTTCAATTAACACTTACATAGCTTGATTCAGCTAGTATATATATTTACAAGTGTCGAGAGACAAATATCTTACAAGCTTTTAATGCTATTTATGCTAGTCTTTGCATATGTACAAAGTTGGTAACCGCTAATCGCCTTTGGGATATTTGGTTGTCAAGATGTTTAAAGGGTTGCTAATAAGTTGGCGACGTTGGTCTGCCAATGTAGCAAAAACGTAAAAAAGCCAAAAAACCCGAAGGTGCCCTTAGACTGAAGGTATGCAACTTCAAAAAGTGCCTTAGACTAAAGGCAGTGAAGAAGGCGAAGGTGCCTTAGACTAAAGACAGCGAAAATGCCGAAGGTGCCTTAAAATGGTTTCTAAGTCATTCTAACCACTTTGTCGCATTTTTCGCGAAGGGGCAAAAAAGGCGAAGGTGCCTTAGGAATGGTTTCCAAGGCATTTTGGCCACTTGGCCACTCTGTCGCATTTTTCGCTAAAGTGCAAAAAAGGCAAAGGTGCCTAAAAAATGTTTAAGGCAAAAAGAATCTTAAAAGGAAAAAATGTGAAGGTCCGAAAACATGTAGTCGGCCTTCGGTTTTCAGGATGCTCATTACTTGAACGATTTGTTTAAGGATGAGCATAAGAAATCTAACACTCCCCCTTAATGTGGATCCTGAAAAACTTTGATCTTCAGATTTAACATATCGTTAAATCTGAGATGTTGCTCCTTTGATAGAGCCTTTGTGAAATAGTCTGCCGCATGTAGTTTGTTCTGCAGAAAATCAATTCTACTTCCTTGTTGTGCACTTTCTCTCTAAGGTAATGATACCTGATTTCTATATGTTTGCTTCAAGAGTGAAATCTCGGATTGAGAGAAAGCGCTATTGTGCTTTGGTTGTCACAATAGATTGTTGTAGGAAGTTTTTGTGTAAGATTGAGGTCTGCAAGAAGTTGCCTTAGCTAGATCACCTCTTTGGTTGCATTTCTGGCAGCTATGTATTTGGATTCCGTTGATAATAATGCAACTGAGGTCTGCTTCCGGCTGTTCCATGAGATTGGGCCTTGGTTGTATAAAAATACAAATCCAGAAGTTGATTTTCTGGTGTTGACATCTCCTGCCCAATCTGCATTTGTGTAGGCTTCAAGGATGTTGGCAGTTTGGCTGCCTCCGTAGTAGATGCTGAGAGTTTTCTTTGTCTGGATGTACTTCATGACCTTTGTTAGCGCTTTCCAATGAGTTATGTCTAGATTTGACAGTAACTGGTTGAGTGTATTGATTGAATATGCAAGATCTGGTCGCGTGCAGATCATTGCATACATCAGTGAGCCGATGATGGATTGAAATGAATAGCAGTTCATCTCCTCCTTTTCTACCTCAATTTGAGGAGATTGTTCCTTTGATAGCTTTAGTCCAGGGTTGAGTGGAATGTGACTTGGTTTGCAGTTGGCCATTCCATACTTTTCCAGCACGTTGTTGAGATATCGTTGTTGATTGATAAAGATTAGTCTACTGGGTCGATCTCGTTGAATTTGGATTCCGAGACAATAGTGGAATGGACCCATGTCAGTCATCTTGTATTCTTGGGCCAGCATGCATTTTGTATCCTTCATCATATTCAGATTATTACTGAATAAGAGTGTATCATCAACATAGAGATGATGAAGTAATCTGATACATTCGAGCCTGCTGAGTTTGGAATAAAACCATTCTCTATCAGAAATGCATTGATCTTATGGAACCAAGTTTTGGGTGATTGTTTCAGCCCATAGAGTGCCTTGTGAATTCTGCATACAAGGTGCTATTGCTTGCCATTGAGTTCGTATCCCTCTGGCTGCGTCATATAGATTTCCTCTTGATGGTTCCATTGAGGAAAGTGGTATGGACATCCATTTGGTGGACTTCAAGATCTGTTGTGGTTGCAAAGGAGAGGAGTAGGCGGATCGAAGCATGTTTGACAACTGGGTTGAAGGTTTCTGAACAATCCAGATCTGGAATCTAGGAAAAGCCTTTGGCGACTAGCTTGGCCTTGTAACAATTTAGCCTTCCTTTAGTGTCGTACTTTGTCTTGAATATCCATTTGCATGGAATTGGGTTACGGTCCTTTGGAAGCTCAATAAGTGTCCATGTTTGATTCTCCATAAGAGAATCGAATTCGGTGTCTATCGTTGCTATCCACTGGTCAGCATCGGGAGTAGACATCGCCTCAGAAACGGTGTTTGGTTCCTGCACAAAGTAGCAGGCCGGATCATCCATAAATCTGGATGGAGGCTGTTTGGACCTGTTCGACCTTCTGGGTTGAACTTTGGTCCTCTGATGTGGGTTGACTCATTGAGGTTCTGACTCATCGTCTGAGTCAGCGTCGAGATTTTGCAGTTGACTCTTTGGAATAAAATCCTGATGATTCAAATGATTTTTTGATTCTCGCCTCGCTTATATTTTATCCTACACATTATGTCTATATATATTTTCAAAATAGCATAGTTTATCGTCAACTCTTGAAAATGACGTGTTTAACTCTAAGTGAGTGTTTACAGGAAGAGACTAATCTGATCAGTACATTTTGCATTATGAACTAGAGTCAATAGGCAGACGATGATAAGTGTTTGCATACAGTAGCATGACCAGTCCGCATTGGATTCAACAAAGGAACTACTCCATTTTGAGTGGTACCATGATTATGGTCGATAGTTGATAGTCAAGTCCATTTGATGAGAGTCATTGACTCGAACTCAAATATCGGGCGTTGCAGATCAAGTTGACCTTTTGCTATTTCAAATATCCTATTTCTACAGACTATTATAAGGGGAGAGTATGTACAATGGATAGGAGTTCTCAAAACATAGAATTCGACGAGTTGGAGTAAGATTGAACTCAAACATTCTTGACATTCAAGAACTATTTGCCTAGAGATGCAGTGTAGATTAAAACAATTTCCTTCATGACTATTTACATTCTTTGAGATGTATTAAGAACATGTTTGTCGAGGACAACCGTTTATGTGTTGGAGGGGTGTAAACCATTGAAAAACAATTAGGGATTTGAAACTCTAATAACTTGATGATTTGTGGAAGGTGCTTATGAACCCGATATATCAAATGAGATTATGTTCTAGGAAGATTATGAATCCTCTAGGAGATTAGTACCATATCTAAGGAATGTATACACACACACACACACACACACACCGGTTCTCTCTCTCTCTCTCTCTCTCTCTCTCTCTCTCTCTCTCTCTCTCTCTCTCTCTCTCTCTCTCTCTCTCTCTCTCTCTCTCTCTCTCTCTCTCTCTCTCTCTCTCTCTCTCTATGCCTCCTCACAATTAACCACTTAGCGTCAACCCTATTCACATTGGGAGGGAACTTAAGTAGCTTACTCCATTGGAGACACATTGGCCATTTACCATATTTACAATAATGAGTACATTTCAAGCATGTCTATAAATACTCAACAAAGTGGCATTACCCATTCACATTTCCAACATCTCTCATATAGCTAGTGGTCTCTCCTAGTTAGAGGCTTTCTTGCTCCTAGCTGTGACATCCTTTATCACAACTTTCTCCTAATCCATGACCCTACTTGCTCATCATAGGCTCCTCCTAGCTCGTGATCCTCCTTACTCAGGAACTTACCTAGCTTGTGACCCTCCTTGCTCATGACATTATCCTAGCTTGAAACGGTCCTAGATTGCGAGATTATCTTAACTTGTGTTCCTAGACCTAAAACGAACTAGCAAAAGTTTGCATGATATAAAGCATCTCAAAGTAGCAAAAACACAATCAAACATTGGATAGATATAGTTTTTGAAATGACTATCGGTTACTTTGATACACTTTTAATCATTTGCTTCCACTCCCAAAGTAGTGCTAATATTTCAAGCCTTGTGAGGCTTGTGCCATTGCAAAGTCACACAGAAAGCCATATCAGAAATCTTTTATAAAGACTATTGATCCTTTGGAGCTTATACACTCAGATGTACATTTTTCCTCTTCTAAAAGTATTGGTGGTGCAACATGTTTTGTCACCTTTATTGATGACTTTACTAGATATACTTGGTTGTATCTACTTTCTTCAAAGGCAATGGTTTTTTATCACTTCCTAATCTTCAAAGCTTATGTTGAGAAACAGTTTTCTCTTAAAGTTAAAGCTTTAAGATGTGATGGAGGAGGTGGATACATCTCCAACAAGTTTCATGAATACTGTGAAGGATTGCAAAATACTAGAAACTATCCCTTAACACTACACCACCACCAATGTACTACATAAATGAGAGCTGTTTGAGTCCCAATAAAAGTACAAGAGAGCGTCTACTCTTTTGCCATATTTTCCACTTGAACGAACTACACAAATCAAGCCAAATGTAAGAGAGATATAGCTCATAGACTAACATGAATGCATTCCACAAGAGTTTCACAAGCACTCAGCCAATAGCAAATATAAAGTAGAGAGGGAGTGAGAAAGAGACATAAACTTGTATGCTAAGCTCAGAAGCTCTAATTGAGCTCCATTGCATAAAAATCAAAATTTTTCAAAGATCGAAGGCCTATATGATGAGTTGTCCTCCTCTAATTGTCCCTTGAGATCTTGAGATCTTGAGATCAAGGTAAGTTACCAAATGGCCAATGCTTAGCTCATTATCTTAATCTTAATCCAAGGGTTTGCAACATGATGGATATGAGTTTGGCTTGTGGGCTTGCTCAACCAAGTTCGAGTTCTTGTATGCAATTGTGAGAATGTAGTACCAAAGTTTTGCGTGCTTCACCCCATGAATTTTTGGCGTTGTGCTAGGAAATTGTGGTTGGAATGGTGATACACACTATTGTGAAATGTCATCCATGCATGTTGTTTCAATATTCAAAATGTCGTTGGTGGCCAATGTATAGATCTTCTTCTTCTTCCATCCCCTTTGAATTTAAGACGATAAATCTACAAATCCAATTTGTGAGCACTATTGAAGCAAAACATGTTGGATGTTTTGCCTCAAATCTTACATGAATAAATGGTTGATATCAAGTTTGGAACCCCCATTACCTAGCCTTATATAATTAGACCTAATTTCATCCTACGAAGATGAGTGTCGATCTTGAGACCTTAATATACAAAGTGCTCGTGCATGCAATTTTGAAAATTTGGGGTTTTTTAGATGGACTTAAAAAATTGGACCCCTCTTGGATGAAACCTAAAAATAATGTGCTCTAAAAGTGTTAAGTGTGCTTCGCTTAAACTTTGAATAAGAATTTCGCAATACATATTAGGATAAATAGTACGTGATTTTGCAGTGCATATTTTGTGTGTTTATCGACATATTGTGGGAAATAATGGTCGGTCCTCATGTCTCTTCGGCAGCCAAAAGAGGCATCTCTATTGATCTCAATAATATGTGTTGAAGCACCCAATTTATCAATATCATGAAGATTCTCTCAAGGGCAACGCTTGTTTTTTTTAGGTGATTTGGGTTTCGAAAGAATCTTCTTTTTGGAGAAAGAAAAAGAAGGTTCTTTTTATCCTTCAAATCACACAGCTTTTTCATTTTTTACATTTTCAAAGATGCACATCAAAGCTCCTAATATCTTTAGCATCACTCATAAAGCTACCCCCCCCCCCCCTCTTTAACCCCATGACATGGGGGCCCCTCTTTACTCTTTATATTTTATAAAATAAATGACCTGGAATTTCCATGTGCTAGAAAGGAAGCTCATAAAGCAACCCCCCTTCATTTAAGAGCCATTTGACGGCCTGAGCAGCTCATTTTTCGGTGTAGTAGCCTTCAAGCACCTCAATTTGACGAATCCGTCATAAAGCAACCCCCTTCATTTAAGAGCCGTTTGACGGCTTGAGGAGTTCAGTTTTGGGTGTAGTAGCCGTCAAGCACTTCAATTTGACGAATCCTTCTTCTTTCGCCTCCCTCTTGGGATTTAGCTTCACCAGCGGAGAAGAGAGAGCAATTCATCGATCGATCGATCGATCGATCGAGAGAGAAAACGAGAGAGCGAGAGAGATGGCGAAGGGGAGGGAGATTTGTCTTGTGACTGGGGGGAGGGGATTTGTAGCTCAGCAGCTTGTGCAGAAGCTAGTGGAGAGTGAGAGATGGATGGTGCGCATCATGGATTTGGCACCTAGAGCACGGGTGTTGGAAGAGGAGCTGCTCAGTCCGCTCCAGGAAGCATTTCTTGATGGCGAGGCAGAATATGTTTCTGCTGATCTCAGGAACAGACATCGTGTATTTGAAGGTTGGTGATTATGTTGCTTCTGCTCGTCGAATTGTGTTTCGCTCAAGAAGGATCTTCTTGCGAAATTGTGAACTACGTCGCTGATGTGCCTCTTAGCAAATAGGGTTTGAATAGATTCCGTGAATTTGCTACTTTTTTTGTTTGATTCAAGATTCTACAGTGGCATTATGAATTTTCCTCGGATTGTTTTGGAAGTGACATATAGTTAGATTGTTTTGATCTCGAGCTTCTCTGCAAAAATAATTCTCTTGTTTACTTTGTGAATGATAGTGCAAAGCTGAAGGACTCATCCAGTCTCATAATTCAACAAGATTGTCCATGTCTGCGGTGTTCTT
This sequence comes from Diphasiastrum complanatum, assembly GCA_029204225.1. NCBI lineage: Eukaryota > Viridiplantae > Streptophyta > Lycopodiopsida > Lycopodiales > Lycopodiaceae > Diphasiastrum > Diphasiastrum complanatum. The sequence goes on along the minus strand of MU834174.1, from coordinate 38,757 downwards.
GCATCAACGTGATATATTTTTCTACTTAGCTTTTGCTTCTTATGCATCTTCATCTCTTTATCGTGTCCCCTCTTTAATGACGCCATTGAGATGGTCAACGCGAAACCACGAGCCTTTCTGGAAGTTAGTTATCACCAATGTCGTTGGATTGGATCATATAAAAGATACGCTTCGCTCTACAAAAAATATAAAGGAGAAAACTTGTTTTCAATGTACAGGAACTTAAGAAGATTTGCAATTATAGACTATACTTCAATTATCTTTGATGCATGTAAGAAATCATTCTTGACTTTATTTAGGAAATTCTCAGGTTAAACAAGGCGGATGCGATTTACTTACGAAGTAACAAGTTGAGTGGTAATTTTTGGTATGCTTGTATACTTGGTTCTTAAGTCGTTAATTCAAAATGCTGATTTGGTGTTGCAGCTTGCAAAGGCGTAACTGTAGTCTTCCATATGGCTGCTCCAGATTCCTCTATCAACGAATTCAAACTTCATTACGACGTCACTGTTACCGGTAGCAGATTCTTACTCTCGTAGTCTCACTTACTAGAATCGCGATAGTTTGATCAAATTCCAATGCTAAGAAGTGGTCTTGTTAAAAGGCACCTGACGGGAATAAGGCGGTTGATGACTGAATTAGAAAACGTAGTATTGGAGCATATTCAGCTACAATCCATCTATCCTGCTGGGAAGCTTTTTAAGTACAAAGTATTTGGAGTTTGATTGTTTGATTTTGGAAATTGTATCATTGAAATTGATCAATATTAAATTGTTTTATGTTTCTATTTTGAAATTTGTATCATTATCAATTCAAGGAGACACGTTTGTAAGTCTATGCTGAGCAAGTATACTAGCTTCCATATTTTTGAGGTTCTGGGCCTGCCCATTGCCTTTAGATTATTTTGATCACAAACTGAATGGCTACATCATGCACAGTTTTAGGTGTTTTACATGAAAATTGCTGTCTACGTCATGCACAGTTCTAGATATTGTACATCTAAATTTCTGTAAGTACTTCAGATTGTTCGGCATTATTGGCATTTTACAGAGAGATATTCAGCACCATCTGCTTGTACATAGATTTTCATTCTTTTAACATTCAGGTACTCGGAACATAATCGATGCATGTGTGCATTTTGGAGTGAAGAAGCTTGTATATACAAGTTCACCAAGTGTGGTCTTTGATGGCGAGCATGGAATCTATAATGCTGATGAGTCGCTACCATACCCTGACAAGGTCTCTTCCTCTACGCAGAGAAGTTATTTCACTTTTATCATTCCTAGTTTCAATTGCTAAAACCAAGTTTGTGTATACGATGTATACTAGAAATTTAGACAATATTACATTTTATTGTTTCCTCATTAAGGCTCTAACAAAGTTTGCTACCTTACCATACTGTCAGACATGCATATGTAAGACCTGTAGTCGGGTTGCTGAATACTATTACACTTCCTTATGAACATCTTTATTTCAGCCTTGGCATGTTGCGTGATTTTGTGGTTGCAGTATAATGATTATTATTCTGAAACAAAGGCACAAGCAGAGGCATTAGTCTTGAAGGCTAATGGTAAGGGTGGGTTAGCTACCTGTGCAATTCGGCCAAGTGGAATTTTTGGTCCAGGAGACAGATTACTTCTACCAACACTTGTGAATGCTGCAAAATCAGGTAAACTGAAGGTGGGTTTGATCTCAAAAGTTTGCGCTAGTTCTGAGGAGCATCCTTACTTTTTTTAGTTAAAACTTTCAATTAGTACCATACTAGTGCTTTACTGAAATGTGACATGATCATGCTGTATAATGTTTACTTGAGATGGATGAATTCAGCATACTAAAGTGTTTGATCGTGCCGCAAAAGATCTTCTCATGTATGTGCCGATGCACTAGTCACTCATTAATAAAAGAGAGTTCAACTAACTGTATCTTCACTTGGACAGTTTGTCATCGGTGATGGTCAGAATGTATTCGATTGGACTTATGTGGAGAATGTGGCCCATGCCCACATTTGTGCTGAGCAAGCACTCATTCCTGGGGCCAGCGGTGACAATGCTTCTGGTAAAGTAAGTAAACTACAACTTGATGTACGATTTCTTTTACAAATTTCAAATTTTCCTCCGTTATAGCCTTCCAATATATATTCTATTCTTCATACATTTTTTGGTAACAGAATGCAGTTTGCATTGTAATACTCTTGAGCATAACTGAGAAACTATTGGGTGAAAAGACAAGATCTGCTTCTATACTTTATTGAGAATTATAGTTCGTGTATTCATAAGACATTAGGATCTTAGTCGCTAGTTTATATGATAGACACAAGTACATATAGTTCAATCGTAAAAACAAACTAGTTTGGAGAAAGAAAAGGTACATGTTGTGGAAATAGATAGATCAGTTGAAGTAGATGAGTCTCTCAAGTGCTTTTGACCCCAAAAGCAGATGAGAATCAAGAGTTCAATAGAAGAATTGCCATTTTTTATTGGAGTCTTCCGGTGTATATGCTTCTTGTCTGATTACTTGTTGGACATCAAGTGGTTGAGAGAGAGAGAGAGAGAGAGAGAGAGAGAGAGAGAGAGAGACACGTGTTGGTGTCAAACAAAACACATTTGTGTTTCTTGTGTTTGTTGACATCAGCAATCCGTCTGTCAACTTGTGTCAATCCGTAGTAGGTGTTTCTTGGCATGTAACCCTGTTACTACCTTATATTAACAAGCTTCAGAGGCTGTCAAACAGTACAACGTTGTTTCTTGGCATGTAAACCTGTTACTACCTTATATTAACAAGCTTCAGAGGCTGTCAAACAGTACAACGTTTTCTTACAACATAGGAACGTATCGTTTTCTATTCACTACTCCTGTTTTGTAGAGGTTAGCTATGTGATGTTTTCTCTCTCTCTCTCTCTCTCTCTCTCTCTCTCTCTCTCCCACGTAGTTAATCACTGTCCCACATAGGTTATGGGCCCACACATGCAGTAACCTACACCAGTCAGTCATCAATAAGGAGTGACTGGTACTGCCAGTTTCCAGGAGGAATGTTTCTTGGGAGTCTACGCTGTAACCATCTCTCTCTCTCTCTCTCTCTCTCTCTCTCTCTCTCTCTCTCTCCGCATTTGCTCAAGCAGCCTGCGCTCTCTCCTTCTAGGCTGCCGCCTCTCTGATCTCCACACATCACGAACAAAAATGAGAGAGCCTGCAAGAAACAAGAGACTGGATTAGAAAAGATAACAAAGCCAGAGCCTTGATCCTTCTGAGCCTGTGTGACAACCAGCTACTTCATGTCAGCAAGGCTAACACTGCAGCAGAAGCGCGGAAGGGGATGCAAGCAACATTTGAAGTAAAGACTGTAGCAAATCAGCTTTATTTACGAAAGAAGCTCATGCTCCTAAAAATGTCAGAAGGAGAATCCAAGGCAGCTCTGCTTCAAGAAGAACTAAGGCACAAAGATCTATCCTCTGAAGGCTATCACAATGGGCATGACACTGCCCTTTATGTGGCAAGCAAGAGAAACCCATTCAAGAGCAAGGGAGAGCACAACAAGGAGGAAGGAGCCAAGTGCAACTATTGTAGAAAAACTGGCCATTTTGCAAGGAACCGCTGGAAGAAAGCTTATGATGAGAAAACAAATCAAGAAACTACCATGTTAACTGAAGAAGAGGAAATAGTAGTAGCTCTTTAGAATTTAATGATGTATGTAGCTTCTTGTAGGTTTCACTAAAATCAGATCAAAATTCACAGTTCATGTATAGCTACGTAGACCACACACAATGGTGTGTGAAGATGTAGAGTCTACATGTAAGTGAAAGACTGTTTAATCACAGTCCATGTATAGCTGCGTAGACCACACACAAATGATGTGTGAAGGCGTGGAGTCTACATGTAGGTGATAGTAGAATTCAGAAAAGAAATATGATGTTTTGTTTGAGGGAGGGTTTGTTGGTGTCAAACAAAACACATTTGTATTCTTGTGTCCGTTGACATCAGCAATCTGTCTGTCAACTTGTGTCAATCCGTAGTAGGTGTTTCTTGGCATGTAACCCTGTTACTACCTTATATTAACAAGCTTGAGGCTGTCAAACAGTACAGTGCTTTCTTACAACACAAGAATGAATCATTTTCTATTCACTACTCCTGTTTTGTAGAGGTTAGCTATGTGATGTTTTCTCTCTCTCTCTCTCCCACATAGTTAATCACTGTCTCACAAGATGAATAAAGGTCCTTTTATGTGAAGAAGATTATTATCAATTGCATTCCTTGTTTAAGGTGTGGAAGTAGTGGCCCTTTTTGGTAGATGCTATTTTTCATTTATAATTTTCTTATTGGATCTGGATTACCGGATATTAGTCAAGGACGAGCTTGGATCACATCGTATGTTAAAACTTTCTGCTAGTTGATGATGTTTTTTTTGGTTTTCCAGGCATATTTTATCACAAACTGTGAGCCCCGGAAGTTCTGGGATTTTGTAGGAGAGTTTGTTGAGCAACTTGGTTATGAAAGGTATCTTTTCTCTGTGAAAGTGAAGAGATGTCATTGTTTTTAATGGAGATTCTATTATATGAAAGGTTAAGGATCTATACCATCTGCATGACGGAGGAATTAGTTTGTTTGTGTCATGTTGTGGAAAGGTTTGAGAATGTTAGAAGGCTAGAAAGTGTACAGTAGCTCTGAGCAGGTCATTTCTGTAGAACTTTTTAACAGAGTGAAAAGCAATATACATGTGATGTGAGCCTTTCTGACCACTTAAATAAAAGCTTTTTTTTTCTGTGGAATTGAGAACGAAATACGATGTGCTTTGAATGTGTAAATTTTGAAATTAACAGAGTTCTGTCATAATACGTCTCTTTGTGTTAATGCTTAGGCCAACAATACACCTTCCTGTCAGGGTGGTTATGCCTCTTGCATACTTGGTAGAATGGGCCTCCAAACAGCTGGCTCCCTTAGGTGTTCCTACAACTCATTTCACTCCGTCACGCATTCGTCTAGTCACTAGCTGGCGTTCCTTCAACTGTGCCAGAGCAACAAAGTATCTGAATTATGCTCCGCCAGTTACCCTCGAGGTTTTTATGTAGTTGATTTTTCAAGACATTCTTCCTGTATTCACTTAGGAGAGATACAGGTTTTGTGATACACTGTAATAATCATAAGTCTAGCTAAAGTGAGAAACAGTACATAGTATTTTCATTACATGCTAAATTCTTTTTCTTTCCAACTTACAAGGAAGGAATCAGACGGACTGTTGAAGCTTTCTTCCACTTGAGAGCTGAGGTACAGGAGAGCAGGCATACCGCTTTTCCCTCAAGAGCTCACTCCCAGCTAGGTGGTGGAAAAGGTATGTGCAAATTTATGGAACAATATTTTCCTCAAGAATGGGAATCGGCAATTTACGTCATTAACTTTCCTAGCTGTTACCCAACAGAAAACATGTTACTGTTTACATTACCTGCAGCTGCAGACTTGCTTCTGTGGAGAAATTGGAAAAAGACCTTCGGGACACTTTTTTCAATCTATGTGGGCTTTTATTTCTTCTTTCGGTCTGGATATACCCTAATATTTGTAGCAGCTCGGACGATGATGCTGCTGCTTGTCATAGCATACTTCTACAGATATTTGCAAGAATCTATGTGAGAAGTCTTCTGCCATATTTGCTCGATGTCTGCACTCTCTGTTTTTCTATGGCTGCTTTGTTGTTCTGAAGAAAATAATGGTAGCATAACGGGCTTTAGGAAATTTCGTTGGCATAAACAATTTCAGATACCATGTCGACCTCTCAGATAGTTTGAGTTGTAATTGCTTAAATCTGCTACAACCTTTGATAGGAATTCCAAAAATCACTACAATTGCAACAAATGGTATATGACTTGACTAATTGGATGGAGATAAACTATTTATCTTTTGCAGATTAGACCATAGATTGCCAGAGATTCCTGCTACTCTATTTGAAATATCAGAAGACAAGTCTTGTAAAGTGGTCTTGTCTGCCATTTCTTGGTGGAATCACTCTGTGACTAGTGTTCAGCTTATGGTCACAGAAAGAAATTGGTATCAGTTTTTTAAGGTATGCAAATGTTTGGTATTGGTACAGCTTTCGATTTGTAAGTAGATGTTCCTCTTTCATGAGCTACGAAGTCTTTTATTCATTCTAACAGGTTGTATACATTCTTTTGTTAGATTTTCTGATATTTTGTTAGATACTTAACATACTCAAAGTGATCCACTTATAACTGATTTCTTCTGCAATCCCTTTCTGAAGATTTTAGTGATGCTCCGTGTTATGAAGATTTTTGGAAAATTTTCGGCAGAAGGCTTTGTCAATTTTGGTTAGTTCAACTTCCTGTTCCAACTTGCCATGTCCAATATGTAATGTAAAATTTTTTATTTAACAACATTACACATACCCTCTTTCACTTAGTTGGTTAATAACTGAGGCTTTTATGATTCTGTTTCTTTCAGGTCTCTTTGCAATTTTCAGCGCCCCTTTCATGTATGAACAGAATGAACAAGAGATCAATATTTTCATCGATCAGATTTGCAATTACTTCCATGAATATAGAGACATTGCTCTTAGTAAACTTTCAAGTATTCCCAAGGAAGATGTTCACAAGGGATGATTTCATAGCTAGAGGATTTTGCCTTCAAGGAAGATGTAATTTTCAAAGGAAACTTAGGTCGAAAATAGAAGTTAATTAATCATGAGTGGCATCATGGAGACATGTTAGCTTGGATTTTCTCTTGAATACTTGTGTCAATATTAAAGTAAAGGTTTTCCTAAATCCCCATGAGTATCAACTAGCTACGCAATTTTGTCCCGATTCGAGTCAAACAATCATTGTAAAAAGCGAACCGCATGTCGTAATTATAATTGAATTTTGTATTTGATTTATCTGCGTTTCATATTCGATCTATGCATGTTTCATATCGTTTTGTTGTAGGTTAAAAAAACTTGCATTTTAAAGAGAGACATGAAATAACGAACTAGAAAAGCATTATTTATGTGTTTAGTAATCATAGGAATGTGATTTTCTAAAACGTATCTGTAATCAGATAGTTAGTAATTACAAAAATTGTGTTTTGCGATTTTTTTACAAGATAAAAACATTTCAAATGGAAGTTGATAAAGAACAATGTCGGAATTGGAACAATTACTAACTGATTATATTTTGCAAGTAATGGCAATGTTGTTCAATTGAGTTTGAAAGGAAAAATACGAAGTTATTCAAAATATCGTAGAAGAATGTATAGGTAGCTGAACTAAAGATATGAATTTATATTAAGATTGGGAATCGATTAAATGTGCCAAAAAATTTCAAATATAAGATCGACGTTTCAAATACCAATATTTACGCGAGAGCGGTGGACGACTACTCAAGTTATTACAAACTCGCATTTTCTGAGATCTAAACATTTTGATATAGACTTTTTCTAATCTATCTGCAATTGAAGAGTCATTAACAATTTTTAATATCTGAGCTTGGTAATGATCAAAACTCTTTGCTAGAAGAAGATCGTTGTGATATCGGTTGTGGAGATTCGAGAGTTATCACTTGTTATTTGTTAGTTGCAAGGTTGTATTTACATTTGTGTATAAAATACATTGTAAATAAATTGAGTAGTAAAATCAGTGAAAGATATGAACCTGATGCGTGTCAGTTGTTGTCGTAATTGATGTGTTGGTAGTTTCTTGTTCTAAGATTTTCAGAACGTTTTCAATTGTGATAGGACCGTCTGTCAGTCGAACTCCGCTGTCAGAGAGATGGCCAAATTGTCTTCCTAAATTTGTGTTAATAGCATTTAATTCTGTTCGAGACATGGTTTTCCAATCTGAAAAAGCAATGTTGTAACCGAAATATAGGGTATGAATTGCATAATAACTTTTGTCAGAGTGCGCTTCGAAATGTTGTATCGCCGTCTTGTTCGTCTTGATCGAATCCGGTATCGGAATAGAAAATGGTTTATAAAAGTGTTTCAAAAATCCTGCAAATTTGAAATGTTATAAAAATAATATGATTTTCATATGTTTAATGTAATAAAGTAAAAGAATAGAATGGAAAATAAATAAATAAAAATAGAGGTGATGTGTTACCTTCTATAGGATCTCCGTGATGTTCATGCACATAGGTTTCTCTCGCACGTTTATGTGTTGTGATATACGTGCTCATAGTGTAACTATTTTGAAACCCGTCTTTGTATTGTTCCGGATCAATTCCGCAAGCATTCAATAGGAACATTTGTCGCGTCATAGGATAAATTCGCAATTCTTCAAGATCTTCAGACGTCGAAGCTTGCGGTTGTTGAGTTTCTTCTTTAAGTTTTTGGAAAAGCTTGTGAAAGTTTTCACCATAAAAGTTGTTATTAGAATTAAATTATGAATTTCGAATAGTTAAAAGCGTTCTTTTTTTAAGGTATTTTATTCGAGTTTAAAAAATGATTCACGATATTCATAACAATATACCTTGTGAGCCTTTGTAAGTTCTTGTAATGCCATATCGGATCTCTGCTTTCAAGTACAATTGGGAAATTAGAAATGAAATATTTTGGATATGATATTTCTAGAACAATAAATAATCAAGTAATGTGTCACAAAGATTCAGATGTTGTAGAATCAGATCATATTGTCAATGTTAATTACTTGTTTGATTTATAATGGCTGGTGTTGGATCAAAATCTGCAGGTGTTAGTTTGCGTGTGAGAAATATGTGTTCTCGTGTCTTGTCACTCGAGATAACATAACACAAGTTAATCCTGGACAGAAAGTGTTTTGAATATCAATTATTGTAGTGTTGCTGATTGTTATGCCTTGCGATTTATGAGCTGTAATAGTGTATGCTAATGTTAAAGGGAAAGTGCATTTGTAATATATTTTAGAATCATATCTCAATTTCTTAATAGTTGATGGCATAATTTTCATTTTTTTGTCAGATCCATCGATTGTTATCGTGATAGAATCGATTTCATTCGTTTGATTCGAATGCGCATAGTTTTGAATCGTTTCGGTCGCTCCATTAACTATTCCGTTTGTTATGTCTAGATTCGTAAGAACCATGATTTTTGCATTCTTTGCAATTTGGTCTAGTTGATGAAATGACGAGTCCTCAAGCCATGATTTTAATTCTGGATTGTCTGATGCATTTGTTTTGACTGGTACGTTTATGATATTTTTCTCTTCGAAGAGTTTCTGTAATGCATATTTGTTATATCTTTTGACATTTTCTTTGTGCATGCATATTATTGTCACGTTAGAGCTAATCATTTTTAAAACTTCTTCTTCTGAAATTATTTGTAAATTCAAATGTATCATTGATTTCTTCTAATGTTGGCTTTCTAAATCTTATCGTGTTTAAAAATGAAAGATATAAAACATCTGATGCATGTCGAATCAAATAAGTCAGGTGGATCTGAATCGCGATTTTCTAATATTAAGATGTCAAGATGTGGCATATCGAACATAAACTATCAGTTTTATGTTTACATATTGCTGGCAATTGTGCATGATCGCCTACTAACAACAAGATGAAATTCTGGAAAGGCAGACGATATGGATTTGATTTTACTTGATTTATTTGGTGTATGACAAGCTGTAACGTTTGAGCAGTCATCATAGACATTTCGTCGATAATAATGATATCAGCACGAAAGATTTTTTTGTAACGCACATCAGTAGGCATTAGATTTTGTATATATAGAGCATTAATAGGGATCAAAAATAAATTGTGCACTATCAATGCGCGTTTACTAAGCCTACATGCAGCTGCACCTATTGTGGCGCATAAAAAAACAAATTTGTTTGTTTTTTCGAGCGCGAATGTTAAATATTTTATTAGATGCGTTTTTCCACTTCCTGGTGTACCTGACAGTACAAAAATACCTGATTGATTTGACATCAAAATCGAAAAAGCACTTTCTTGTTCTGTTGTCAATGAAGAATTTTTGAACGATTGAAATTCATGTGAAATACCTAACATATCTTTTGTCTCAGTTTCTAATGATATATGAGCATTATTTTCATAATCAGATGTGACTTGAAATAACGGTTCGCGCGAAAATGATTTATGTTGCAATAAGATATTTAAAATTTGTTGTTGTTGTTCATTTTGAAGCATTTGTTTATTCGAATAATCTTCAACGTAATGTTCAATGTCTTTCTCATTTCGAATGAAATCACGTAGTGTGCATTCTGTATAATACGATCGATCACTGTTCTCGAGGCTCAAAAGTTCATGTTCTTTTCGAAATTGACATTTCTCTACTAAGATATTGAAAAAAAAACCTTTTGTTTGATATGTAGGGTGATAAGTTGTGAATCTGATTATTTTAGTATCTTTATACAAATAACGTCCTAATTAATCCATATATATTTCTTTTTAGAAATTGTTTCTTTTCATGATTACATTAAATCGGCGCCGATACTCATAAAAAGTCATGTTTTCAAGTTCTTTGGGTCTATATGTGTAGATATTAATTGGATGCAATAGTATTTTATTGTTATAATTTATAAATTTGCGTCGCAAATCTGGAGAGGAACTATTCATGTATTGAACAGCTTCGTTTCTTTTGATGATCGAAATTTGTAAACATGTGAAACTAATTTCTGGCAATGATATCGGTTTTGTCAAGATGTAACTAGATATTAATTTTAGGACATTTTCATCAATATGGGATAATTCGATCTTTTTTGCGTCATCTATATTAAGATTCAATGGCAATGTTGGCTCTGATTTCATTGCATATTTCAATAGATAATATGACCAGCCAGTGTACATAATCCGTTGTAAATTCATGTGTGCTTGCCATAACAAAAGCACTGTCGGATGATAAGGTACTACGTTACGATCTTCATATCTAGGTCGGAAGTATAGCCATCGTTCAGTTCTTGTGTCTAATTCAGTCGATGTCGAATATTTTTCAAATGAAAATCCATATTTACAGGTCTTTGTTTTTTTTTTTATCAACTTTGATGGCGCAAGCTGATCGACAATAATGGATTTGTTTTCGTACGACTAATTCATATGTTTGTTTTCTGACTAGATCTAATGGAATTTCGAATTTTTTTACAAGTTCTACGAATTGTAATTGTCTATTCATTTAGTTTTTGATATTTTTGCAATTTATTTCCAGCAAATTTTAAATATCGATACATTCAGCGTTGAATACGCATATTTCTCAAGCATTGCTTGCGTTTATATTTTTTTTGTGAAAGGAGCTGAATATTATATTCACTCTAACAAATATTTATAAGTAATGAGATTATATCTGTAAAATAAATTACAGTTGTTTTTCAATGAGACATAGTTATGTTCAAATTATTGTTTCTTATTTTTTCTTTGTTGAATAAACAAGTTGTTTTTTCAATTTATGAGAAATGAAAAAAATGAATTACTAATGTCATGAGCTATAAGACGACTTGGATTCTACTATTATGTAAATGGACTCTGTTAAAAATATCATTATTGTAAATTATGATATGTTTTTTGATAATTATTGTTATTAATTTTATTGCACTTTGCAAGACATATTATTTAATTTTTTTATTTGGAAAGACATAGAGAGAGCTTTGTAGAATATTTAAAATATGCTCAGAACATTAGCATTTGTTAGAAAAAGTCAGTTGTTAGAAAGCCATCTACTTGATCAAGTGTAAGATGGCAAAAAGAGAGGTGGCGATTTGCCTCTCAAATTTATAAACTAGGAGATTTGCCTTTCTCCCAAACGCCAATGCCATATGATAAATGAAATTCGAAATTGGCAATTGCAAATTGCCATCACATATTTGAAATAGTCTACAAAGCTCGCAGATTGTTTTTTCAAATGATATTCTTTATCAATTCTTAATCTTTCTTTGTGGAGCAGATAAGTTGTCCTTTCGATTGATGGGAGATGAGTTCTAAAATAAGCTACTAATGTCATGAGCTACAGAACGACTTGGATTCTGTTATTGTGCGAATGAACCCTGCTACAAGGCGTCTAAACTTTTCAATTTTTTTTAATGAATGTCGTTTTGAAATTTTTCTGTAAATTGAAAATAAGAAATCATTATAATACTCATGATTCAATTCTCATTTCACATTTGATGAGCTCAATCTTGAGTCTAAGTATAGACACAAGAAAAAAATCACAATTGTAAATTCTTTTTTATGATTAATTGTTGTATATAACTCATACTAGTCATATTTATTATTGTTTCTTTATTTTTAAATTACCTTTTCATTGCATGAATATAAGTCATCTTTAAATTCATATGTTATCTGAAAATGGTTGATCAGTAGGCCTCGTATTCAGCACTCATACAAAGCCGGTTGACAAACAATTAACTCTCTCCTGGCTATTTATTCTTGGAAACAGTTTTGTTCACAATTGTGTGTGTGTGTGTGTGTGTGTGTGTGTGTGTGTGTGTGTGTGAGAGAGAGAGAGAGAGAGAGAGAGAGAGAGAGAGAGAGAGAGAGAGAGAGAGAGAGAGAGAGAGAGAGAGAGAGAGAGAGAGAGAGAGAGAGAGAGAGAGAGAGAGAGAGACTAACTGATTTGGAAAATGCTGATTGTCAGATTTTAGAGTAGCTAGTATCTTGTTTGACAACAATAGATTTAGAGGTCAACCTGTTATGACAATGACAAATTATCTCAAACAACACTTATAGATTTAAAAAAAGAGCATTACTGATAACAAACATTGCTTGAATTGCCAAGAGGCCTCCTTGCATAGTGCACTTGATTTTGCAAACCAGATTCAATGATCTACATTATATAAAATGAACTATGCTATATCAAGTTGATACTATATATATTAATAGCATCTAAGCTTGAATTTGATAGCAAATTGAAAAATAATACAATAATAGACTAAAAAAAGAGCATTATTAATACCACTATCATTAAAAAACATAATCTGAATTGCCATTCTTACATAGCGTATAACTCCACGCACTCGATCTTAATAGTGTGGGGTACGCCATGGAGTCTCACAAATTACCCGTAGTAATATGTTTAGACATAGCAAATGCAGATTCACAAAGAGTATTTGACCGTAAATACCCTCTTCATCTATGTCATTCACAATTATGTCCATTAAAATGTTAGCAAAAACAAGCTCTACAAATCCGAAGGGGGTGGGCTGCCCTCTAATAATATGAGATTGTAAAACACTTAAATGTACTTTTCTTGGAAGTCTTTTAAAAGTGTTCCATTCTTATCAATGCTTGACTGAAGCCTACAAGAATATTGAAATTAACCATAAGTATTTACAAAAATTATTTGCAAAATGTAGCATCTTACAAATATTTCATTAAATCTTAAATTTAAGATTCAAAATTTACATGAATTACCAAAAAATTGTAAGGGCTTAAAAAAACATGGGTCCACCATTTCCCGTTTCAAAAAAATTCGTGTTTTCATTTAGACTTACATTTGTATGTGTATTGTACTAGTAATCTGAGTAATGGAAGATCGAAGATGTTTGTCACTTGCATTGATGACTTTTGTAGATATTGTTAGACTTATCTGTTGGATTTATCTCCTTTACTCTCCTAAATCCTTTGTTAATCTGACTCCATTCATGTTGTTGTATTTTTACTTGTGTTGTCGCACAGTTTGCATATTTACATGTGAAATAAAATAGGCAACAAACGCGACAGTCTATATTTTCCTGCATTATTGACTTGTATATTTCGTTATACTTAATCTGATTACAGCTCTGTTTGTTCTGCGTTCATATTTGTGTCAATATTGCAATGCTTTTCTACGTTCTGTCTGGCTTTCCAATTGCTTAGTCTGGCTATCTGTTGTCCGCGATTTATAATTAGTCTAGCTGTTTGCGACTGATTATTAGTCTAGCTCTTCGCAACTAACTCGCGACTAATAATTTATCTAGCTGTTCGCGACAAATTATTTGTTTGATGTTTTGATGCTTAATGTTTGGCTACGTAATCAGATCGAACGTTATTTTTATCACTAATGTTCGAAATTGATAGGCGTAGTCATGCATGAGGAAAGCGGGAGATAGCTTATTCCACTGCGCACAGACATTTTCCATTCGAGTTCGTTTCTTTTTGAGTTACAACATTATCTTCTAAAGAGTGCGGACTTCATACTTGATGTTTTTGTCAAGTTCAAAAATGTTGTGGAGAGTCAATTCAACATGAAGTTCAAGTGCTTAAAGTTGGCCAATTAAGACCTATTAACAAAGTTCAAAGAGGTTTGTGTGGCACATGGGATCAAGAGGGAGCTTTCAAACTCAAAGCTTCAACATGGTGTGGAAGAGAGGAAGATCAATCTTTGTCCAAGAGCTAAATCCATGAGGGTGAACGCAAATCTCTCTAAGTCATTTTGGGGTGGTGAAGCTTTGATGTGTGCTAACTTTGTTTGCAATTTTTACAAAATTTTTGACTTGGATGGTAAGAGTTCATTTGAGGTTCTTTTTGGTAAGAAGCCAAGTTTGGACTATTTGAAGATCTTTGGTAGTACTTTGCTATGCCAACTCATCTTTTGGATTCTTGAAAGGAATCTTTGTTGTCTATAATGAAGTAAGGAAAGCTTATAGGGTTTACATTCCTAAGTAAAAAAAAGTTCACATTTCTCGGGATGTTGTCTTTGAAGAGGAGAATGTGGATAAGCTTGATGATCTATCTAACATTTTTTATGGTGATAAAGATGGTTATTTGGATGGTAATGATGGAGATGCCTCTCCAGGTCAAGTTCTAAGAAGATCCTCAAGGCAAAGGCAAAATCCATCAAGGCTTACATATGATGAGAAGGGTAAGCAAGTTGAAGGTACAAACTTTGCTCTACTCACATGTTTTGGTTCATCTTCTTGTCTAGATGATCTTATGAAAGTGGATGTGGTTTTTATGAATTGCAGGCAACTAATGGATCTGGAAAAGAATTTTTGTTCAATGACTTTTATGGTCAAGTGGAAGATCAAGAGGTTAATCTCAAAGGGCTTCGACGACACAAAAGAAAAAGTGAAAATTTGGAGCTAGTCAAGAGCATCAAAGGGAAGTCAAGTGGCAAAGATACGTTGGATCTATTTTTGCAAGTGTTTCAAGACTCAAGTAAGGTCAAGGGAACAACAAAGAGGTGTTGTAAAAGTTTACTTTACTTTTTCTATCTCATGTTTGAGCAATTTCATGTGACTGTGTGCAAATTGTCAAAATATGATCATACTATTTACATTGTTTTGCATCATTTTGATGTTAAAGAACCAAGGACAAGTTCTTATGCCCAAGACAACAACCAAGTGTGTAATAGATCTACCCTAAGAAAAGTGGGATTGGAATTTGTCCCATAAGCAAGTTGGAAACCTTGTAAAGTGAATACAAAGTATTAGTTCCACAAAGCTAGTATCCTCAAGATGTTCAAGGCTTGGCATGTTGGCATAAGTACGAATACAAAATCCCTAGTCCTAAAAGTTAGGTATTCTCCTATTTAGAGGGCATTGTGTTGTGATAACATTCAACTTCATATGCTAGCCCATCTTTTGGGATTTATTTGAAAAGTATAAAGACTCAAAATCCCATATTTCATGACAATAGCACATATTTTCTTGGTTTTCACATTCAATGCAAGCTCTAAACATATATAGTCTTCAAAATTTGACATTTTTTAAACTTTGGCCCGCCCTTGAAAGACCGGGTCTTTATAGAAACTTGCCTCTTAACAAGCCTGGTCAACCTCCATATCTAAATCTTTGCAGTTGATTGCAACAAATGTTGAGAAACTATCAATATTTTTAATAGCATTCAAATAAGCTTGGTCAAACTTCATACCTAAATCCATGGAGTTGATTGCCACCATTGTTGAGAAAGTATCAATATTTTCTATATCTTTCAAATCTAAGTACTAGAAAAAATTTCATTTTTTTTGGTACTTGGTTCCATCATATTTACAATTACATTATGTACAATTAAATTTTGACATCATTGGAGTATCAATACATGATGTATAAGTTACACACTTGTGTAAACAAACTAATATTGCAAGGGTGATATTAGTTAAACATCAACTCTTGTATCAATCACTATGATCTTATTTTGCAACTAGCAACAATGGAAAAAACAAAAAAGGGGGGCGGTAAGAGGGTTGGGGGGGTGGGGGGGATGAAAGGGGGTTTTGTTCTCTATTTTAATGAAAACTTAAAAAATTTCACACAACCAAGGTCTTTGCCATATGGACTATCTCAATATGGCTTCCATTTTGACCACATGGACAATCCCCTTTTTTCCCTTCCTATTATCAAAAAAGCCATGGCACTTCCTCATCTAGTTTCATACTCCACTAGGCCAAAATGGGCCTAGTGTAGTATTAACCCAAGTATTGGCAAAGCCAATATAACCCAACTTTGGTCTGGTATCATGAGGGCTCATACTAGCTTGGCTCATACTACCTTGGATCGGTCCTTTCATATTGGAGTTGATACCCTAGTTGATACCAACAAGCCGTGACCCATGTAGCAACTTAACACTAATTGTAATGACTCACATTTAGGCCTATTAGTGATGTCAAGCTTCCTCATTCTCACTCGTTGCCATCACCAAATCACCCTTTCCCTCATTTTCCCTGTCTATGGAAACACTTTGTTGTCTGATGGTCCAATAGTCTCCACGGCTTGCTCTCCATAAGGTCTTCTAAAATCAAGCATAACTCTTTCAAAATTGCATGTGATAAGGTGTTCAATGCATCTATCATCTTATCTTTTCTTTTGAACCACTTAAAAGAGGGCACTACATAGCTCATACTTTATACACAAGTGTTCAATGCTAGGTCAAAATTGCATGGTGATCAACACGAAGCTGCAAACATGTATGGGATTGCACCAAGGCATGGTTTGCACTTGCTTTAGCATCCACTGTCCTTTTCGGATATCTGAGCTTTCACATCCTTTCTGGCTATGTCATGCAAATTGGCTGAATACAGAAGTACTGGTAAAGTAGATAAGCATAAAAATAAACAGCTGGGCTAATTCTACACAAAGCTTGTAGCGGTTCAAAGCTTACTATGCATAAAAGCAGATGGAAACTCTAGCTGTGAAGATCCATCATCTTGACCTGTAGTGTGAAGATTTGGCTTTGTGTCGACAAATAAACCCTGATCAGATTGTTAATATTGCTAAGAACGAACGGCCAGTAAGAAATATGAAACATTTTGGGATACCCAAATAGATTTTTTACATGGTGTTGTGGCATATTGTGGAAGAGGGATTGATCACAAAGATGAACACTAGAGTCTCGAGTGTGTCAGAGATTATTTCTTTATCTTCAAACGATTTCCAGCTGATTCTGATTGCTGAAGAAGTCTCATCTCTCAAGATGATAACGCAGACTGAACACCTGTGTGTCCGAAGGAAGGAAACACAACGTAGGATGAGCAGCTGGATTGAGGGAATACTGAGCATGGGATGAGGGTTGAACCATCAGTTGCAACACAGATGTAAACTTCATAGAGCTGAGTGTTTCCGTACGCGTCTCGGTTGCATTCAACAGCTGGGGTGTGGCCAATCGCTTGTTCAAGTGCATGTACAATGGACCTCAAGCTGTAGCGGCCGCCATCAGGATGTATACCAGCAGACTGAAGAGCTCCAAGC
Organism: Diphasiastrum complanatum; assembly: GCA_029204225.1. Classification (NCBI taxonomy): domain Eukaryota; kingdom Viridiplantae; phylum Streptophyta; class Lycopodiopsida; order Lycopodiales; family Lycopodiaceae; genus Diphasiastrum; species Diphasiastrum complanatum. The sequence continues at coordinate 21,201 of MU834174.1, read as the reverse complement.
AGATCAATCCTTTCCCTTAGTCTGATAGCAGCCTGGAAATAGGCGTGCTGATCGAGTGTAGATTCAGTACAGGTTCCGTGCTTGTTCCACTCATGTGCCCAGAAAGAATGGCTATTGCTGCTGGGGCATGAGAGGGAGCTCCAATAGGTGGTCAAGTCCTCTTCTAAATCAGTTATCTGCATCAACAAGCAAGCAGCTATGAGCCAGCCAGCCAGCCACGAAGAGAGAGAGAGAGAGAGATCAGAGAGAGAGAGCGCACCAGAGATGGATCAAAACGGTTTCGTTGGTCGCAGTATGAAGGCCAACCACCATTGTTGTAGTCAGGCCAGAGACCGTGGATTGAAAAGTCTGCTGCAGGCTTTCCGGTTTTGGGATAGCAGCATCTCGACCATGTATCACAGTACGAACCTGGCCACTGCCCATCCAACCAATAAATCAGAAAGAAATACAAGAGCAAACACAGGTGTGAGGGAGCGACAGAGCGAGAGAGAGACCAGAGCGCATACTTCCAGAACAAAGTAGTAAAATCCGACGCGACGAGCGTTGCAGTGAAGGAAAGATGCTGAAAGAATACAGCAAACAGCCAGTGCAAACATCTGAATTTTGCAGATCGCTTGTTGTGCCATCTTCCTGACTGCACGAAAACAAAAAAAAAAACAGATCTTTCTATACCAAAACTCCCTCCCTCCCTCTCTCTCTCTCTCTCTCTCTCGCTTCCCACCCACCCACCTTCCTTTTTTTCTTGGAAAAAACTGGTGGTGCAGTTAGAAAACTGGAAGGCTTTCGAGTGCGATCTGACTGAAAGAAAGTAGAACTAGCAGCTCAGAGGAAAAGCCTGGCTGGTTAGAACTACAGATGCAGAAAACACATTCTGGGTATATTCATGCATTAGATCCAATGCCTTTCTGTACATACCGTCTTGCCAGCAAGAGAGCATATTCTGCGTATATTTGTATGAGATGCATACTTTGTGTAAGTGCTCATAAAAAAACCCACAAAAAGTACAAAATTGTTGAAACTCACATTTTAGCTCTCATTTGTAAGTTTTTTAATCGCTCAAAATCAGTTAGTTTTAATTGTAAATTTGAAATTTTAAGGCTTTATTTTGTGCTTCTACCAAGCAATCGTGTGGGTTTTTTATAAAGTTAGTTAGAAACTTTTTTACAAGCAGTGTTGTCTTGTGACTTACGGGCACAACTTTCACAACTCCACAATAGCATCAGTGCTTCTTGGTTGGTTTCCATGGGGAGGCTCGAACTAGTTACCAAAACACCTTCCTCCACAATAGCATAAGTGGAAGAAGGTGGACCATACATGGAGCACGGTGGTCCAGATTAAAATTTGAGATCAATCTCCACAATAAGCCACATTTGAGATCAATGTCCTTGATCACATGGGCACATCACACATATCATAATATGAACCACAAAAGAACTTTATACATATCCATAAAGTCTAACTCCACAAAACCAACCAATAACTCTTAATTGTAAATGGAAACTCCCCCTAAGGGCAACTGTCCATGCCACCCCCTCATATGTTCTTGAAATCAACATGGAAAACGGGTGGAGGGACGAAGATGCAAGGGTTGCAACAACGGGCATTGTCATGCAACATCTCGTTGAACTACCCGTTGAAGCATAAATCAAACTTGCCACCCAACTTTGTGAAACATACTATAACCTTATCTTTGTTTGATGGAATATGACCCGTTCACAAATCTAAGGGTTGGCTCAATTGGTTATAATGGATTGTTATTGTTAGAAACAACAATAAATAGTTAGAAGAGGCCTTCCTTGGGGTGCCTTTCCATGTTGCCTGTTCACACATCTAAGGGTTGGTTGAGTTGGTTAGCTTGGCATCCAAAGTTTCTTTGGTCCTTGGTTCCAACCTCCCTTAGAAACCAAGATGCATGTGGCCCGTTCACCCATAAGAAGCGAATTGCATAAATAGAACAGGTAGATCCATGAGTGAACATGTTTGCAAAATAGCAAAGTTTTAGGGGTTGGATAGAACAAGTCACCCCTTTACTAGGGAAGTGTGTGATGCACTTTTCCATTGAACATGTCACATGGAAAGATTAAAATAAAAAACTTTTGCTTATTATGAATGGTCTTTAGAAGATTTAAACTCCATAGAAAATGCACTCATTCATCATAATGTATTAAACCTGTTTTTCTTCTATTTGTTGGAGCTTCATACATGTGCAAACTTTGCAATTACACTTTCTAACACCTCTAGGCTTGCTTTAATTGCTTATAGTAGTCTTTGAAACCCAATTGCACCACATAACATTTAGCATCAATCTTAATCGCCCTAATGCATCTGGGGCTTTTCTGCTCATTTTTTGCACTCTCTAAAATGCAAAATCTGCAACAATCTTGTGACTCACATTTTTTGTTTACAATGATCATGTGAAAAGCCAAATCATCGATTAAGAACAAACGACATTCTGCCCGAAGCATTGTAAATTGCACAAAAATTCAATTCATATGCCGCAATCAATTTCAGGCTTCACCTGCTTTCATTGTGTCGCTGCCATTGCAGTCACATTCACTTACTTTAATCAATGTCCTTGCTGCCATGGTAGTACAGTCGTGTATACGAATGCTCATGAAAAGAAAAGTCAGAGATGTCTATTTCACGGATTGTAATCATAATCCTCCTCCTCAGCCTCCTGCACCTGCGTGCCTCAGCCTAGAGTCTAGACTCTGGAAATATCTAACCCACATCTGATTTCGCCTCAATTACTTACTTCCACCTTATTTTTCCTGGATCAACGCCTTCAAAAGTTTAAATAGTGTGGTCTAGGCTCTGGAAATATGTAACCCACATCTGATTTCGCCTCCTTACTTCCACTTTATTTTTCCTTGGATCAACTAGTACATTTGCCCGGCCGCTTGGGTGGGCTTCACGTTTTTTAAAATATGAGTTTGGTCTGCCCGTCATAGCGTGAGCTACCCAGACACCCAATTTCTTTCAGTATATATAGAAAAGTCATGTAGTAAAGGTTAAAATTGATCTTGGCTCTGCGGGCGGGAGTTTTGGGCGGGTGGGCAAAAGGGAGGGTTAAAAATTTTAGGCAGGGTCAAGCTGCTCGTCGGGCAGCACAACCGCTGCCTGAAAAAAAAAAACATGAAGAAAAATTTCAAAAAAAGGGGTCCCGGGCAGCACTGACGTTGCACACACACACACACACACAACGTGAGCGTTGTCCGCTGCCCGAGAACACTAAAATTTTAATTATAATAGATAAACCTATGTAACCCAACCACCAAGGAACCTCGACTCGCAAGGCTTTACCCAATGTAAAAAATTGGAGATTTTTTCTTACAATGCTAACACGAGGCAATACATTCACAAATTCCATATGCCTCATTAATCAATAAATAAACATTTAATTTTTTTATATATGGAATCGTGAGTATGGAGGTCATATGGAAAGGTGAGTATGGAGGTCAATTGGCCTATGTCTAGCTAGAAACTCCCAAGGGTGCTTTAAATCTAAGCGAACACTGCAATATTAGTAAACCACAAAAGACTTTTTAATACCAAATTAGGTTTACTCACAATTACTAGCATCGATGCAACATATTGATCATATCAATAGAATAAGCACACTACATTGACAACTGAGAAGAATGGCATTCGTTCTATTGATATAAATGAGGATACAAATATATGGGCATTGTTAGAGCAAAAGAATAAAGGTGAGGTTGTGGTTGTTAACACTAATTCATTGGCCTATAGAAGGAGCATGGGGAAGTCGCTCCATACATAAATAGTTCCAAACATTTTACTTTACGAATCGGTTACAAAGAAAGGTAGGACAGGGGACAAACTTTTGATTCAATCATTCCTTGCTCACATGTCTCCACAAACTAATGAGTAATCATTAAACAAAATGTGAAATCAACAAATTTTGACATGAAACACAACCAATAGTGTTGCTTGTGTACATTACTTGCATATCATCCAATATGAACTATCTATGCTGACACTTCAATCATTACTTCTTTTTATGATGGGTAAAGTGTAAACTCTATCATTGTTAGCAAGTAAAATTTGCAATTTTTATAATTTAATGCGTCACAAGCTTGCAAGCTAGAGTTGGTGCTAGCATGTTCTATTAAGAACCATATCATTAGAACTAATGTATGTTGAATCTCATTCATGCAACCTTTTGAGCATGAATAATTAAATGCCGAAAACATTCGAAGACGTATTCATAAGTATAGAAACATCTCCACTTAGAAGAGCCCTCCACAAGCAATGGAAGTAGCTTAGAAGGGAAATATTATAGCTGCCTGTTTCACTTGTATTACTTTATGCTTGAACTTCATATTTACATAATAATCCGACCATAAGAAACCATAGTTCACTCCAAACTTGGTTTCCAAAAAGGCTACTATTTACAATTTTGTCCTATACCCGATTTCGAGTTCTCTGCTCAGGCAGATAGCCATGTGGCATGTTCTGGAGCGTTAATAGTATTGTAATCAACAGCTTTGATTTCATGTGTAAAATAGAAAGTTGAAAGCTGCACATTTTCTAAAACTGCAAACCGCATTGTTTCTGCTGGATTCAGTGATCGTTCTTTCGCTGAGGTCCACGCAGATTGTTAAAAAACAGTCACGATGCAGGCATGTAAAGAAGCATCGTTCTTTCATGTAGGAAAGCACAAGCAGGTGTAGTGGAGGCATGTAAAAAAGCATCGCAGTTTTCGAGAAGACAGGCTTTTTTCTGTTTGTTTTCACAAGTTTGCATGCTAAAACGCATCCCAACAATTTTTAGCACCATAGAAGCTTCTTTTTTTGGCAGTTTCATATAGAAAAGCAGTGTACTTGTTAGTAGAACGGACGAATGGAGTGACTGAGCGGTTTTTAGGACGATAGAAGCTTTTTTTTTTGGGCCTTTTCATATAGAAAAGCAGCGTAGTTGTTGGTAGAACGACGAACGGTGGTTTGATTTTTTTTTTTTTTTTTTTTTCGATTTTTTGGTGTTAGCTTGCAACAATAGTATGGAGCAAATGAATCAACAAAAGGATATCTATAAATGGTCTTTGAAATTAAAGATTCGGGTGAAAACATTATTCACTAGGGGTTGATAATTCTAAGAATCTTTTAGGTCTTTAGTACGGCGAGCCAAAAATGTTTCCCTGTCTTTGACACCTGTACTTGAGATGTGACTTGATGTATACAGATTGTATAGCTAGTCTAAATATTGGTGTTGTATGCATTGTTCCTAAAATTTAGAAATGCTATGAACATCAAGATATATATAACATACTCAAGTACAATAATACCACATTAGTAGTGTTGTTGCTCTAGAATTGTGCATATGATGCTGATATTTGTACAATAATACTACATTAGTAATGTTATTGCTCTAGAATTGTGTATATGATGTTGATATTTGTACAATAATACCACAGTAGTAGTGTTATTGCTCTAGAATTGTGTATATGATGCTGATATTTGTACAAGATATATATACCATACTCAACTACAATAATACCACATTAGTAGTGTGATTGCTCTAGAATTGTGTATATGAACTAGGTAGCGGGCGTGAGCAGGCCCGCTATCCTTTGTAACAAGCAGCCTTCACGCACTGAGCCGCCCTGCGGCGAAGTGCGTTGAAGGTTGCTTTTACATGGTAGCGGGCCTGCTCTCGGCCTGCCTGCTACCGGGCGTAATTGGGCATTCAACACTTCAACCATGTGCTATGGCTCTGAACACATCTATTCAGAGCCTATGAAAATGGGACATCCGTCTATTCAGAGCCTATGAAAATGGGACATCTGTACTGTATCACTCCTGGTGCCAATTAAGATGCTGATATTTGTAACCAGGGCGAACATTTGTAATTACAAGGATAGCACATTAGTTATCTACATCTAGAAAATTGTGTAGCCTGTGGATATTTGTAACATGGGCTGTCAGCAGGAATGATCTGAATATCCATCCCCAACTGCTGTGTAAAAATGTGTGGGGAGAAGGACGACCGCACCACGAAGGCTTTGAGGTAAATATGTGAGGCTAATTGTGTATTGCAGCAAAAGGAGCAGTATAAAGGAATAGGCGAGACTGTCAACAAGCACATCGTTTTTAGTACGGGAGTCTAAAAGCAAAAGTGAAGTAAGAAGAAAAGGAAGAAAGGAAGGAGTTGTTGAATAGTAGGTAGATCACCCCAGGCGAACACGGCAGGCAAGCTAATGAGGAAATATACTTTCCAGAGAATAGAGCTGCATATGCATATCCAGATTCCAAGCTGCAGCTGCGGGATGAAGTAGGCTGCTCAATGAATTAGCTGGTGGGTGCCACACATAGATCACCACAACAATGCCTTGGCTAATTAGCATGAGAATTGGAAGTACTGACTGCAAAAAGCTGTGGCCAGCTCTTATTGCTTGCAGCTTGGCTGTGTTGTTGAGCACAGATCCGTTGAGGCTCAGTCCCATTGCACAGTTTCCCGAATTTGAGGCACACTATGTAGAGCTGCCATTGCAATCTCAGCTGCAAGGATTTCCCAGAGATTCAGACAGCAAGCTACAGGCAGCGGAGTTGAAATTTGTTGGAGAAGTGCATGGCCCTGAGAGCATAGCTTTTGATGCGCTAGGCAGAGGTCCCTACACTGGTCTCAGCGATGGTCGCATTTTGAGATGGGATGGCGCAACCAAAGGCTGGACTGAATTTGCTTTCACTTCCCCCAATTGGTAAGCTAAGCTCAAATTACTCTCAAATCATTTCAGAAAAGTTAAAACTACACTTCAATTGGTAATCTAAGCTCAAATAAGTATAGAATAATTTCAGTAAACTGATGGTCGAGATGAGGTTCGATTCTGTTAAAATAATTTGGGGATAAACAAGCACAGCGTGAGCCAATCCATAGCTTATGTGATGGGCTGATTTTCATCAGGACTGAGGCCTGCAAGGGTGAAAGAGATGGTTTGGGAAGGGAGCACATATGTGGTAGGCCATTGGGCTTGCGTTTCAACAAGACTAGTGGGGAGCTTTTCATAGCAGATGCATACTTTGGCCTTCTTGTAGTTGGCCCTGACGGCGGCCAGGCCACTACACTCTCCACTGAAGCTGAGGGCATCCCCTTTAAATTCACCAACGACCTTGATCTAGACGATGAAGGCAACGTCTTCTTCACTGACACAAGCAGCAAGTATCCCCGGAGGTAATTCACGCAATCCGCGTGAGCTTCCTATACCCTTGGCTGTTTTTTAAGATGTATATCAATGCAGAGAGACACTCTCTGGAAGATCAAGCGAGATTGATATCTAAAGTAATAATTGGCTAATCTAGTTGAAACTTGGAAAACTGAATTGCGTGACAACTAATTGTTCAGGAGCTTCTTCATAAGTGTTCTAGCAGGCGAGAACTCAGGACGTCTGCTCAAGTATAACAGAGTTACTAATCACACCTCTGTTCTTCTCCACGGTCTCAAGTTTCCAAACGGTGTATCTGTCAACAGAGATGGCTCCTTCCTGATTGTAGCCGAGGGAACAACAGCCAGGTAAAGTACTTCTGCATTGCCAATTTGCTTAGTTATCTTCCTGCAACGTACTGAACTATTCTCTAGTCTGGGATTTTACTCGTAGAAATACATTCCATCTGGGAAGTCCAGCAGCTCATCTGCTACCCTTACATGTTGAAGTTTTCTACTTTGAATTTTTAATTGCTCTCTCAAGGATGCAAAAGGAAGAATTGCTATCCCACAGATGATCGGCGTTGTCCTGCGCTGGAATCATTTTCTTTTATACACATGTGCAGTGTTTGATTGTCGCTGCAGGTTGCTGCGCTATTGGTTGAAAGGACCAAAATCAAAAGCAGCTGAAACCTTCGCTCTCTTGCCAGGCTATCCTGATAATGTGCGCATGAACGAGCAAGGCGATTTCTGGGTTGCGCTACACTGTCGCTTCAGCAGTCGAATGTTGTTCTTCAACACTCGTCCAAACCTGCGCAAGTTTCTTCTCAATCTTCCCATTCCTATGCGCTATATATACTCCTTCTTTCTGGGCCAACCACAAGGCATTGCTCTCAAGATCAATGCATCATCTGGGCAGCTACTGGAGCTTCTGGAGGATCAAACTGGCAAAGTTGTGAAAATGGTAAGTGAGGTTCAGGAGAGGGAAGGCAGACTTTGGATGGGCTCTGCACTTCTGCCCCAGATTGCAATCTACTAGTTTTTATAGAAATCAGACGAAGCTCTGAATTCTAACGCTCAGTACATTCGCCGTCTTTAAACTACCAAAATGAATACAGCAACAAGAAAAATTGTAACGAATTTTTGCCCGTACATGACTCCACTGGATACTGGAGTTCTGCAGTAATGAATGTATTTGCTCACCCAAAAAGTTTTGCTGCTCTGATTTTTATCTCCAAGATCATCAAAGCTGGTCTGACATATAATCAGTAACAGTCCAAGCTACCCAGATTCTCCAATGTGAGATGCAATATTTATTAGAAACAATGGATCTTCAATGTTCGAAAGTTCCAACTTCTGATGCTGCTAAAAATCTGAGAACATAAACATTACAGTAGAAACATCTTCTGAATTTTTGTGACCAGTGTGTGCTATAGTAATGTGTGCTATAGTTATATTATAGCATAGTGATGTGTGTTTTGAGTATTCAAGTTATGACTACTTTAATTGAATCTTTCATAATTTTTTGGATTCATAAAATATATCAGTTTTTTTTTCTGTTGAATGTACATGCGTTAGAAGATAATTATGAACAAAATGTACTCAAAGAATGATTCAAAGTTTATGAACAGATAATAATATAAGAAGCTGTATTCCCCAGACGTCGATTGTATAATACTTATATTATATGACAAAGTAATATGTGTTGTTATTATACTATGATACCATGTTTTTTCTTATGAGAGTTAGATATCTTCATCAAAAGTCATTGGAAATATAGTTTTCCATGTTTTTTCTGATGAGAGTTAGATATCTTCATCAAAACTCACTGGAAATATAGATTTTTTACAAAAATCTAGTAGTAGCTTAAAAGAATGGTCTTGATGACCATTCATGATATGATATAACTGACAACTACCTTTTAAGCTAGAGAACACAAACATATACCAATCCTTTTTCAAGTCATCATCATGTTTGTATCAATTGTAACTGTATTCTCTTACAAGATAGATCAGACCTCACTTTATGTCATGAAAATTTTAATTTTGCATACTTGGGAAGACTTGAGTATATGAAATCACTTTCTAGAGTTTTTGCTTAGAGCATCGCCTAGAAAACAAAATCTCTTGGACCAATGACTACTTGAAACCCCATGGCAAACATCAAAAGAAGAACCTACATCGTGAAATCTAAAAATTTATGTTCAAGTTTACGAAAGTACAATACTTTGGACCTTGAATGAGTGCATTTTTCCACAAAAGTATTTGGGCCTTGTCATCGATGGCATGTATAAGAAGAAAACGATGTTGCCTCATTTTGCTAGTGTCAAAAAATTTGAACGAGACAGATTTTATTCAGGTTCATCTCGTTGGAGCACTTGTGTTTAATGGCACATTGGAGTCGAAAGTATTTCTCAACTATCCCAATGTTCGAAACGATCCAATTTGACCATAACCATTGTACAAAGATAATTTGCAAATTTGGTGATAATCTTTCAGAAATATTGTATTTGCAATTTGATAACACTGTTAGGAAAAATAAAAATCAAATTGTATTGGCTTACTTATTGATGTTGATAGAAGGTTTTTTTTCAAAAAAATAAAAATAGGATTTTTGTTGGTGGGTCACACCCATGATCAAATTGATCAGATGTTTAGTTGTTTTTCCAAAAGACTAAGATGCAAGAAGACATTTTCTTTACCAGTGCTTCAAAATATTGTTGAAGAATCATACCTGCCAAAGCCAAATGTGTTGTTAATTAGGCACACATTTGATTTTCGTGAATACATCAAGGCATCCAATGAAACAAATCGTTGTGTTGCTACTATTAATGATATTAGCTTTCAACATCAATTCGAAATCAAATGCAATGAAACTGGCATCACGTTGCTATGGGACAAACAATTTTCAAGTTCAGTTTCATGGTTACCTGTTGAAGAAATATGGTTTCTGCTCAATATGCCTTCTGGTCAAATCAAGCTTGCTGCGTTGTCTCCCGTGAGGTTGACCCATTTGCTTCGTTAATTTTTTTGGAATCAAGTGTTCAATAAGTTTTTAAATTTTTTGATGAGTTTGATCAACTTTGGTGGTTGGACTTTTTTGAGGAACAAAAAATTAGTCTGCTCAATCTTGAACACGCATCAACAACTGAAGAATTTCCCTAGCCTCAAAAATTAGGAACTTCAACTACAATTGTCAAACCTTCAAATCTCCCTCGAGATAATGATTTCTTGGAGCTTGTGCAAGGTGAGGAACGTGAAATTTATGTGGGCTCAAGGAAGAATAGGCAATGTGTAAAAGCTGCAAAAATGAAGTGGCACGGTGATCTCAATGAAATTCAAATTGGAAGTCTTGTTGCACTTCAAGCTTCAGAAAACAATGAAGGACATCCATTCTGGATTGCGAAAGTACTTGGTTTCATTCAAAATAGCAATCAGACAAAAGTACTACATGTCCATTGGTTGTGCACCACTTCAACGAATGCTTTTTTGAGAAGGTACAAACTTGAATTATAGCCATACTAAATGAACGACTTGGATTAATGAGACAACCATCGTCGTTAACTCATCAACAACATAGGAAAATTGACTCACAAGGTTTTTTTATCAACATTGGACGTGGATTCTGAGGACGATATGGCAATGGACTCTGATGACGGGCCTTCTACCTCATCGACTGAAAATGCACTTTGAAAAATATATATACATAATATAATTTAAGCCCTTTTGTATTTTAATGGCGTTTGGACTTTCAAAAATCATGTGTTGTCTTGAAATGTTATGCGGTATGTAATTATGAAATTTGCAAAAAAAAAATCCTGCAGTGCTTCATTAAAAATAGACACTTTTTAACATTTTTTTTTATTGCAAGTTAGAGAATCCTTAAAAAAAGACCATGATTTTGGCCTAAAACTAGGACCATTAAAAAATATCAAAAAATGTTACTCTTTTTTAGGTCAAAGTCCCAAAACAAATGTCTCGTGTTATTGAATAGTTTGTGGAATTCAACCTCTCACTAGATCCAAGAAGGAATCCACCAATGGTTCCCATCTCCCTAATGACTTGTACTAATGATGGACTTGTTCGCCCTCCCTAAGCTCTTTTCCAAAATTTTCCTCGGTAGAAACTCACTTGATGTTCACAAAGACACAAGTGGCAAGATCCCCTTGATCTTGATTCACAAGAACTTTTTAAGAAGGATTCTACAAAACAATGCTCAAGAAAATTGGTTTTGATTTGAACCTAGAAACTCACAAAGGTTTCACTTGTCTTAATTACCTGAAATTTGACGTCTAAACCTCTCAATGGACTTCTAGCCACAGTTCTTACACTTCCTCACAAAGATGAAATGAAGATTAGATGAGAATCCATCAAAGAATTATCAAATCAAGTCAATTTTGACTATTTTTGGACAATAAAATGGCTAAAACTTGTACTTTCCTCTTGATGGTTCTTCAAGACCTGTAAAACACATAATTTAGCCTCAATTAATTAGATTTAATGACACAAAGTCATATCCAATCAATGTTGATGCTTTCTTGACATAGATCTAGCATCAAAAAACTCATCAAGATCTATTATTATGGATTTTTATGGATCTTAGCAAAAATGGAAATTATGTTTGGGTGAAGACCTATCCACACATGTGAACAGTATGGAATTAGGCCTTGATCAAGTTTGATCCACAAATTTCCATCCAATCATCCGATTTCTACTTGGCCCTCCAATACTAGTTTTTTAGATCAAAATGTTGCTATTTTGGGACTATACACAAGATTAATGATTAACTCTTGTACCTCGCTCTGATACCATGTGAAAGTGCAATACTTTGGACCTTGAATGAGTGCATTTTATAATGCCTCATAAGAGTGATTGATTGATTGATCATAAAAACAATGCAAACTAGACACTAGATTTTGAGATCTATATCAACAAATTAGCATCTATCAATCAAGAGCAACCTTTAATCATTAATCAAACACAAAGTACAGCCCACACACGTGTGTAGAAGTACATAGTATGGTTTGTAGACTAAAAGAAAAGTACAAATTACTTTGATCTTTCTTGGATCCAAAAAACTTTAAGTACATAGAGTAGAAACTCAAGTTTTGCCAATGAGCTCTCAAAAATAGTCTAAGTGTTCACTATGGAGAGTCTCCTACATACAAAAGCCTCTTCCTTTGTAAAGTTAGGTGAATTTACAGCATGCAATAAGGAAGTTAACTTGGCTTTCTTTCCTTAATTTGCCAACCTAGCCTCATTCCTAGAGTCATGCCAAGTAGATCAATTTTCCTCCTTAAATCTAGGTTCTAGGTTCTAGGTCCAATATTACTAGAGTAATCTTCTTTTATGGAGGTTGAACCCCTTTTTGCTTTGATGTCCCTCCACAGTGCAAAAAAAATCCTACGATTGGATGGTCCCACATCTAACTCCTAAAATCTGCTAAAAAACGGTCTCATGTTGTTGATTCAAGATGTATGTATCCAAGTTATGTAGATGGAGTACAATCAAGCATATTCTAAAAAATCCCTCTTGTTATCAAATATTTTTGGCCTCTCATGTTTGCTCTCAACAACTTATATGAAATTGTAGACAAAGCTCTTTCCAAGAGAATTTATTCTTGCTTACCTAACCTTGATTATTTATGCTAGTCTAGCTTCATAAAATGAATATGACCCAACGATGTTTGTCTCAATTGGTTAGCTTGACATCAGCACCTAGCCTTGGGATAAGGGAACCTAGATGAGGTGAGTGGACTAAATGGTTTGACAAAGTGTATGCACATGCGGATGTGATTATATTTATGTATTGAAACTCATAAGATGAGCCACATTTTCATGATAGCTTATTGCTTACTGTCAACTGGCAAAGCTGTCAAACTCTCTTTCTTGAAAAAAATCTACTTTTAGTAATATCCTCTAGACTCTTGATACGAGCTTTCCTCTTAGTGAAAGTTCCTAGATGAGCTTTTCTAGACTTTTCATATGAGCTTCCCCCTTAATAAGATTTTCTTTAGCCAGGTGATATAAGACATATCAAGCAACTTTGTCGTGCAAGTTGGTTGCAATTTAAAATGACTAAACAAGGTGATCTTTAATAACGAGAGGTTTGTGGTTCAATGAATGTTCAAGAAGAATTTAAATTTTCAATTTAAAAGGTTGAAGAGAAAAATCAATTTTCACGCTCAAACTTACTTGGTAGAGACATCCCACCTGCTCTTAGCATATTGGCACAATAGCTTGATACCATCATCTCTTCAAAGCTAAAAAAGCAATTCATTTTTGACTCAAAGTCATTATAGAAGATAGAGGTAATCTTTGAGAGAATCTCATCACAATGGAGTCAAAGCTAAAAGTGTAAAAGTATACTACATTTTCTATGAAGGGAGTTGAATTGTTGTTGCTTGGAATGGAAGTGTTCCTAACTTCAAAAACTCTTGTGGCCGGCCTAAGAACAACACTAGCAAAATACTGACATCATCTCCATCGGGTAAATACCATCATTCCTCCATTGGGCATATCCCAAACTTTCTGAGCAAGTTATTCCAGATAACACATATCTATTGTGAATTGCAGCTTGACCATATTAGATACTTTCTCTTGGCGGTGTGCTGACTATGGCTTCACTCTTGAAACTGTCAGATTTCTTCCAACCCAAGAATTTCGTGACTCTGAAATTGCATGCAATACAGGTGGATTGTGATTAGGTGCAAATCTCCAAAGGGCTGGAAAGAATGTACTGCTTTGCTGTTATTCCTCTTGATCACTCACAGAGTATATATATATGTTCCTACTAGGGTTGGAAATTGGAATGGCAGTATGGTTCCAGATATGGTTTTGAAGGTCCTTTAGCGTTTGGTTTTCATCTTGCAAAGAAGAACTGGTAGATTTTAACCTTGTTGAGTTTTGGGTGTATCAATACTTGTACTATGGTGCACTAGGAGAGATTCTGGTCAGTGGACGGTTTTTCTGAGGTTTAATGTTAACCCACTTCACAGTTTATGACAAGATGATGTTGAACAATGGGAATTTGAGTTCATCTGAGGAAAGGCTTGCCACTGCCAGTACACCTCCTGCCTCCGCTGACATTACGGCAACACTTAGTCTTTCCCAAATTGTGGATGGGTTTCGTTGGAAAGGCGAGACAGGGCATAGAAAGACACAATTCATGGATAGTGTAACAGCTGCAGTTGGTGGAGAGGCTGCGTTTCATTCAAGCCAAGAAGCCACCCAAGCTCAAGCCTTTTCTCCAACCTCACCGATTGCTCCAGAATCTAAAGTTAGAAGGAGGTTAGAATCTAGTGTCGGTTCACAAAAAGGGCATTTTGAAGTCTTGCCGATGGCAAATACATCGCAGGATAATAAGAATATTGCATCCGTGCCAGGAGAGAAGTTGGACTACGGAGATTCCAGGAGTTTTTTGGGTGCATCAAATGGTGAGGGTGAGAGAATGATAGAAAGGGCAAAGAATAAACTTGAACTTACTAGGCGAAGGCAATATGACGAATCAAGAAGACGTTTAGATGATGAAAAGGATAGAATGATACCAACCAAAGATAATTTCGCACGTGGGGAATCAACCGAAATAAATTTCGATTTTGGGATTGCCATGCCCAATACTGAAAACTTGAGGAATCGTGCAACAGTTGCTGGAGTCACTGATATGGGGCAGAGCAAAGTCACATTAGAAAATGCTAGAGCTAAACTAGAAGCTGCAAAATTTTATCAGGTTCATAAGAACAGGAACTCTGTTGATGGACTTGAATGCAACTCGGCAAGTACAGATTTTGTAAACAGTGAACCTTTTGAGAGTGGTGGAGAACTAGGATCTCATAGTTTCTCCTCCATGTCATATGAAGAACGGACTATTCATTCTTCTGAAAGATTACACACTACTACTGCTGGATCTTCAAGATGTAATTTGACAGTCGAAGGAAATGCTGTGGAACTTCCAAGTAGTATTTCACAATCCAGGCTTGAATCACTGTGTGAAGAAACGAGATCACAGTGCCTGGGTGATATTAAATTGGGCCAACGAATGATGGATGCAAACAAAACAAATTGGGTTCCTCCTCCATCTCCTTATGGCCTTATTCAAGAAAAAGTGTACCAAGATCCTTGGAAGGTCCTGGTGGCATGCATATTGCTGAATAAAACAGGTGGTCATCAGGTGAGGTTTTGGTTGTCTGACTCTGTTCACCAACTTATCTGAAGAACAATCTCCAATTTTTTACTGCAAACTTTCACTGGTGAATAAATGTTCTGATCTAAGCACCGTGAAATCAATTTAGGAAGCTCTGCAGAATTTTTTTGAATTTCGTATCAATAGAGGGAAAAGAATGCTTTGTTCAAATGAGAGAAATGATGGCTTAATTCAAGTGAAGGAGTTCGTGTGCTTCCATTTCAAGGATTTTCGGTTGAACTAGGGTAGTGCATAACTACAGAAATAGGCATGGGTTTTAAATTTCTACATACAACAATTGCATTGAGGAGTTGATTCTAGGTAACGAGAAAGTGTGGTTCGATTAGGCCTATTTGACACGATAAATAGGTTTCAATATATGATAGGATGAATACTTTCAGTGAAATAGTTAATGCTTTACAGTTCTAGACGCCATTTTTTTTTTTTTTAAATAGCTGAAATTTGGCTGGAATCAAAACGTTCAAGCACTCCTTGACAAAATGTATTCAGAAGCAGCAGTTGGTGGTGCTGGAGGCCACCTGCTCTCCAAAATGTTATGTGCTACAGGCTGAGAGGGGCAACTCTTTCCGCCTCTCAATTTATCACAAAGCATGCATAGAAGAATAAAGTTGATAACAAACTATTTCGAATCTGTAGATGAAAATTCAACTTAGATTTCAATATGATAAACGAGAAGCTTAATATAAAGTAAATACCAGGTCCTCTAAAGGATGGCTGCTTACCAGACTCCGAACAAAATTTAAATAGAACTCTCAGGCCTCCAAGCAATCAACCGTCGAATGACAACCTACTTATAGTATTTGGAGTGTGCTTAGTTTTGAAGATCAGAGTGCTGATATGTGAAAGAGATGAAGTCATGATGCATGTTAAATCCATCAAATTCCAACATTCTTGACCTGCACTTGTAACGTCAAATTAGCTTGTGTTTTGTGCGATTGGTCATGTATTAGGATGTCAAAATATGACACATTATTTCGGTTGGAATACATGCTGTTTCCGTTGGATTGTGACAAAATATCTGGCCTTCTGGTCCTATGTCCTTTTTCACATTAGGAGGAACAGACCTCTTTAATTACAACTCATGAGCCTCTTAAGCCTATTCATCCTTAATATTCTAAGTAAGCAAATTGTGGGATACATTGAAAAGTACTATCTCCAAAAACTTGCCTTTACATGTTGATAGGTTGATGGGTATGGTCCCTTGTCCCTAACTTCTTGTGTGGTGTGTTGTCACCTAAACACACTTTTTACTCCCCATTCAGTTCAGGGTCATATGTCTAGATGCTCTCAATTCGAGTTACCAAACACCCGATAGGTGAATGTAGGAGGTCTATTCTATCTAGTTCTTCTAGGAATTCAATAGAGCCATGCAACAATGGACTTATTTGAAGGAGGGTAACTTGATAATGTAGGATTATGTAGACAAGTACTGTCATGGCCCTAATGGGGTTTGAACCATTAGGGGATGCCTTGGACATTGGAGACTGACCTAGTTTGGATAATAGTCGATTAGGACCGTGTGGATTGATGACCACTTGCATGCGGTACTAGCATGTGTGTTGCATTTATGGCTGGTTGTGAATGTGCATTCAGGATGCTTTTGCATGAGTTCTAGCTATTATGGGATTGGGGTATCTCTACATGCAGTAGACATGCATGGGAGGTTGGCATGATCTGATAAATGGCTTCCTTGTGGATTCCATACATGGATAGGTAGGGTGGTCTCTAGAGTATATATACACCCACACCAGTGTCTATGTGAACCATTGAGAGTCTTACAGCCGTTATGCTGTCGGGTTGGGAAGCGCTTCTACCAATCGGTTTTGAGAAAGGACATTATGATGACGGGGATCTTGGGAATTAGAAGGTAATCTAACGAAAAGTTTTCCTGATTTTAAGTTTTGAGGACAATATTAAAATAAGGGGGGAAGAATGTCATGGCCCTAGTGGGGACAGACCTAACTTGGAAAATAAACGATTAGGACTGTGTGGATTGATGACCACTTGCATGCGATACTAGCATTTGTGTTGCATTCATGGCTGGGTGTGAATGTGCATTCACTATGCTTTTGCATCAGTCCTAGCTATTATGGGATAGGGGTATTCCTACATGCAATACACATGCATGGGTGGTTGGCATGATCTGATAGATGTGGCTTCCATGTGGATTCTGTGCATGGATAGGTAGGGTGGGCTCCACACTCTATATATACACCCACTAGTGTCTATGTGAACCATTAAGAGTCTTACGATCGTTATGCTGTCGGATTGGAAAGCGCTTCTTCTGATCGATTTTGCCTATCTGCCCGTTGGTTGGGGGCTAGGGATCCGGTTTGATACAGGATTTGGTTGGGAAGGTTTGGTCTACTGCATTCTATCTCCTATCTTTTGGGTTCTCTAGGTTTGGTTTGACTCGGTGGATGGTTTAAGTACTGAGAGGCTTAGTTATGCATTCCTCAAGAAGTTCCTATGTAAATCCAATTGTTTCACTTTGTGGAAGGACTTTGAGAGAGTATTTGCCTAGGAGCACTCTCATGATTTGCGAAGAGCCATTCAGATGGGTTTGTATTATGCAGATGGAATAGGGATGAGAAATGGTAAGGCTCTTATTCCAGCTTGTGAGGTGCTGCGAAAGAGGATCTTACATCTCGTCATGATAGCCCTAGTGCCAATCATCTTGGTGTGGATAAGACCCATGAGTTGATACAACATAATTTTTGGTACAAATTTGATATGGTTTGTCTTCTCTTGCCTTGCTCAATCTAAGGATGTGATTATTTCCTTGAATCGATGATTTTGATGAAACATCTCCTTGTATAGGATTTGGACCACTTTCGCCAACAAATTGTCACCAAAGTTTTAGCAACAAATATAGCCAAACTTGTTGCCCAACCTATAGGCCTATTCTTCAAGCCCTCTAAAGTTGTATAATTGTCTCATGCAATAGCCTTGTTGGTAGAAAGTGTGTTCTTCTAAAGCTTATGGTGTGCTCATTCTCGCTATAGGCCCTAGTCTTCAAGCCACTAAATTTGTATAGTTGTCTCATGCAATAGCCTTGTTGGTAGAAAGTGTGTTCTTCTAAAGCTTATGGTGTGTTCATTCTCGCAACTAAATCAAAGATTCGAAAATTATCAAATATTTGAAAGGCTCATGCACACAAGAACATGAGATGCTCATATACCACATAAGAAATACGGATAGAGAATAATAGCTCTCACACCCACGCAATGGGAGAACTAAAGTGAATGAAGGAGAAAGCACACAAGGACCTCTAACTTTTTTTAATTGAATAGCAAGTTCAAGAGAACCTGCATTACCTTAAAAGATTGTCTCCACATTAGTTGGACTTCCTCACAACATGTAGCGGTGCACACAACTAGTTTCTCTACCCCAAGATTTGGGCTCTATTTATACATGACAGAGACCCATTACAATGTTATGGGAGAAGTTAGGCATGCGAGCGTGTTGAAGATCAGAGCATCTAACATTCATTCAAGACATGTGAGATGGAGAGAACACAATGAAATCTAGTAGAGAAACTGCACAATGAACTACAATTGCAATGAGAGAAAGAGAGTGGTGAAGTTGTATATAATTATGTTTGTTGCGTGCAATTATTGGTATGAAAGTCTCTATACACTTACAAGGACTACACGATTATCAAGTACATCATATGGCATGTTGGGCCCATTTTATCATATATTATACATTGCAAGTATGTTTAGTATACGAGTACATTAATTGATCTGGACTATAGAATATTATTCAATTCATCATTAGTGACTAACTACTACATTTTAAGATCCTAACTGAAGGAGTAACACAGTCAATATTACTCAAGAATGCCTATAAGGTTTTGATGTCAATCGAACTGGATGTGAAACAACAAAATAGCCTTTCACTAATCTACTACTAGCAGCTCTAGTTTCTAGGGCCCTTGGGTCCATTAAGCACTTAAATTTTGTACCTTAGGGGCAGAGTTGCAAGGTCTGTTCCGGGTTTAGGGTCCGAAACGTGACCCTGGAACGGTTTTTTTTAATTTTTTTAATTTTTTTTGCAATATGGGTGTCAAAAAACAGGATTTTCATGGGTTGTTTAGGTGGTATTTTTTTGCAAATTTTTTTATGCTCTGTATAGGCCTACTTTTCACAAATAGAATCATATTTGTTGCTAATGCGCTGATTAGACATGCATTGATTGGGAGCCATACTGAACCATCTAAAATCATGACAAATTGTACTGAACCATAGCAACTCCAGCAAACCATCTGAAGGAACCAGACTGAACCATTTGAAATCGGTACGGGAAGCATCTCTCTCTCTCTCTCTCTCTCTCTCTAAAACCATCCATTTTCCCCATTACTTTCCGTGCGGGAAAGAGCTCTAGCCGCATTTTCAGCTCCACCGGAAAGCATTGGATAAAGTGCGCCTTCCTTCAGCCCTATCTATTCTTACGAATTACTTTCGCACCTTTGATCCTTACACGCAGATATCGGGATCATAACGTTGGAAAACATAAACCTTAAGCGAGCCTTAGTATTTCAACCATAGCAACTCATAGTAAACCAAGATTTCCTTACTATACTAGACCCATCTGAATTCAGCATGCAAACCATGACGAATCATATTGAGCCTCTCTCTCTGTCTCTCACCATCCAAAAACACGAGCCTCACTGTTTCAACTATAGCAACTCATAGCATACCACACTCTTTGCATATATACGACATGGTAAACGTAAAATGTAAGAATAATATACAATGTTGGGCCTCAAGGTAGCAAAATGGTCTAGTACAATGAAATGATCAAACAGTACAAAATCACTGAGACAATGACTCTGCCTCCAATGGGTAGTCAGAGTCATCTGAAGCCGTGCTATATAAAACTAGGCCTCTCTCTCTGACGCGAGGGTGATATCAGTGGTGGTGATGCCCTAGCTCTGCCTCTGCCTCTGCGCTTGCCCCTACCCCTACCCTCTGCCTCTGCCTCTGCCCCTACCTCTCTCCCCAGTATGTCTCTCAAATGCCCCTGCCTCGCATGATGCTACCTCTAGGCCGGCCCCTAGCCCCGACGTGCCTGTGTATTCAATGTGTCTGGTCCCACGCCCTGCGAAGGTCCTATGAACCGAGAGGATGCTTGATGTGCAACTGCCTGTGATGCCCACTGCTCTCTACATTCAATCATCCCAAGCCCCCCTCGCAACACCTCTACCTCACCTCTTAGGCCTATCTGGAATAGGAAGTGGCTCTGCCCGTGTCTTTGCGTCGGGGTCCACTAACAGCTGCTCTATGTCATCCCACCCCTCATCCCCTCCTGCTCCTCATCCACGCACTCCTCCCCCTCACACCCCACTGTGTACTCCTCTCCCTCCTCCCGTGAACCCTCCTCATCTCCTTGCTCCCCATCTCTTCTCTGCTCTCCTGTGGCATCGTGCAGAGTGGGGCCTCGGCATCCATCTACCTGTGGAGCTCTTTAAAGATATCATCCTCAACCTCAGCTGTGCGTAGGAGGTTCTCGAGGAACGGTGGCGTTGACGTCGAGCATGCACAAGTTAGGATTGATCTGCAAAGACAATAGAAACCAAGTTATTACAAAAGTTTAAATGCTGAGTTAACAAGATGCGTGTATCAATTAATAACGACAAAAACCAGTACATATCAAAACCAGATACAACGTAAACTAATTTCCAACAACTCTCTTGATGTCGTGTAGCATTGTAGCATTCGTGCATTGTTGGAAACGTACACCTGCCGCTTGCACTGATCGATCGAGTGCCGGTTCCTCCTCTTCGGGTGATGCATGGACCACGTGCTCCAGTTCCGCTCATAGGTGGAAGTTGAATAGT
>MU834173.1:0-48940 GCA_029204225.1 Diphasiastrum complanatum | reverse complement strand
GGGAGCTGATGTTGAGGTTTGATGAGATGATGATGGGAGGCCCAGTTCCCCATGAGATTGATTGTGGAATAGGCCACAAGAACACATCTGCATTGGTAGAGCTGATGAGGAATTGTTTCAAAATGAATGCAATCAATAAGGCTGATGGGTGGATCACTAGCCATGTTGCCTTCTTCTCCATCTTTGCATTACTATCTTGCTACAATGTACACCTCTTTCTGCCTTGGCTTGTAGAAGCACAATACAATCATCAAGAAACAAAGCTGAAGGTATAAGCAAAACGCAATGGAAGAGCATCAATTTTACAACTACCAACATCCATGTTTTCTTTGTAAAATCCAAAGGATCTTGTTTGATTGCATTCACAATTAGTTGTGCATCTTCTTTCTTGTTTGATTCCCTCCATTTCCTTCATAATTATATCATTTGTTTGATACCCTTTATATTCTTGTTTGTTCCCTCCATAAATGTTCACATTTTTATTTGAATCCTTGGGGTTGGATACAAGTTCCCTTTGAAATATGAGTAATTTTTTTGTCATCACCCTATTTATCTGTAAACTTATCAGTGTTGAAATTTGATGTTCATGGTTACCTTTCGTGCTTCATTTCCATGACATCTTCATAATGTTCATGGCTCTCATCTTCATAATGTTCATGGCTCTCATGTGATGTCCTTACATAGAACTTGCCCTTCAAACTCATTTTACAAATGATGGACTTTCATTCAAACAATTTCAATATTATTTTCCAATTTAATAATTTATTAGATTATAGCTATTTACATTTTCCATATTAGATTCCAAGTAATGCATTTATTAAAATAAAATTGAAGGCTGTCGGCACCATCTCATCAATTTAGGATCTAGATGGATCATGGTAGGAGCTTCAAGCGGTACAAGTTTTGTAAATTTCCATGAAGTTCTAACCACAATAGAAATATAAAGGCTGAAATTTGAAACTTTGAAACTTTGGAAGCTGAAAGGTTGGAGTATAATGTAACATTTACAGATTCCCACCTCTTTTAGACTTTATTAGGCGGCGAGCTCAATGGGGGCCACCTAGTAAAGTCCCAAAAGACCATAACAACTTGGCCCATTGTTCAAACTTCAAAATTTAGGCCATGCTTTGTGGTTGGCCGGTGCTAAAGTGGCAACTCTTGATGTTTGTAAATTGCAATTGCCACTCTACGAGGTATTCACATTTTTCAGAGAGTCACCCAACGGGGTTGGCTCAGCTAGTTAGCTTGGCATCTGGAGTTTCTTTGGTCCCAGGTTCGAGCTTCCCCTTGGAAACCAAGAAGCATTTTCATAGAGTTGACATTCTAGTTTCAAGGATGTATGATGTAGCATGTGCTCATTACAACTTCTACAAGTACGATGTTCAACTCAAGACATTTAAAATAAATTGTAGCCCATCAAAGTGATAATTTTATACAAATTCTACACTTCGATGTTCACAACCCCAAATTACAAGGGCTTATCATGTATGTCCAAGTTGGCGTTTGAAGGACATGACTAGTATCAAATGTCAACATTGGCAATAATATTAGCCTTTTGGTTTTTTGTCACTTCTGAGGCCTAACTTTTATCCATGGTTGACAATACTTTGTTTGCATTCTAGATTCTAGTTGTAGATCTAGGAAGTCTAACATGCCCAAGAGTATGTGTAGGCTAAAGGCCTTGAAGCAAGCCTTTAGGTTTTAGCACTAAACCTTTTAATTAAGGAGTGTATTTTGCATGGCAACTGTGGTTCACTCTCCTTCTAAGGGGGGAGGAATCTTGGTGTTTGGCACCATCCAAGGTTATCAACACAGAGGGTATTGTCATTGAAGTGCTTGTGAGTTCAACATGGCCTTCTCATTTTGACTCCCACATTAAACTTGTGGTTTTCTTCAATGACATGTGAGTTGCATTGCCAAATAGCCTAACCCCACTAGGCACCATGCACACCATCGCTAAGTCTCCTAACCCTACCAAGCACCATGCACCATGCACAACATCGCTAAGTCCCCTGACCCGACCAAGCACCATGCACACCGAAGACACGACAAGGTGTGGTTCCCGAAATTGTCATCAAACATTGACCTCACAATGGAATCACCCCTCCTTCGACTCCTCAAGGTGTTCTCTTAGAAGTGTGGTAGGCACCTCGGACTTTTTTCATAGATGTAGTATGGGTGGGTGTTGCAGGACAGGCTTTGCCACCATCACTAAGTTGGTGCAAATAGTCTTAGTGTGACAAGGCCAACACCATGTTGTTGGGTGGTTAATGGGTCCCACCACTAAAACATTGTACATTTAGGCTAATAAGTGTGGGGCCAATGGCATCCTACGATTATAAGCCCAACCCAATAAGCATGATTATCAGATTTGTAGACTAGGAATAAAGAGATTAAATATTGTTAAGGCCTCAATGCCAAGTTAGCTAAGGTTCTGAATTTAATGGAACCTACATGAATCATGTGGGAAACCTTCCACTCCAAACAAAAACTCACATGAATAGTGTGAAGGGCACCTTTCTAATTTAGAACCATTAGATTTTGTAGGAAGGGCTTAGATTAGAATCCTTGCCAAATTATTCCCCAATCATAGATAAGTGACAAGGCCTTTCCCAAGAATAAAAAGGCATCTCTTGTAGTCTCATTTCATGTTCAATAGAGAGGAGGAGATTATGCTAATTTGAGATCAGAACATCCTTGCATCTTGCTTCCTTTTCCTCTCTTTTGTTAAAGCTTTCAATCATTTATGTTTAGTCTTTAAATTGCTTTTGATTTCCTTTGTGCTTATCTAACAGAGGAGAGTAAGAGGAAGGTGCAAGAGGTCTCTCTCCATCTATCTTGTGTGTGATTAACTAGGGAGATTAATTAGTTGCGGATTGGTTAGTTTAGTGTGGTTAGATTGCCAATAGAATTGCTAACCATAGCAAGCATTTGCACTACTCCCTTGGGAACACACAAGCAAGCTGGAGGTGAGGCCTTGGAAGAAGGGAGCCTTAGGCATTTGGCATCATTGTCGAGAATGGTCCGCTCTCACCTTACTTAGCTTAGCCATTAGAAGAGTTCTAAATCCAAAAAAGACCCTTTGTAAACATTCTCTTTATATTTTTTCTTTTACACATGGACAAATCAAAACACTCAACTTTGAAATCTAAGTAACGTAGCTCATTAAATCTGAAAAAATAGTTTACTTAATAACACTAATTTAGCGTCGGGGGCAGCCCGCAAGCATGACATGTTATCCATAGTATAATATGCAATTTATCATTAAAAAATAGTATAACTTTTTCACCGTAGGTCCAATTAAGATGAAACTTATACTGTTGGAAAGCGCTTGACGAGAGCTTTCCAATGACAACATACAATACATACTACCAAGCTACCGTTCAAAAAGTTATAGCCAGTCAAAGTTTTCTAAAAAAAATCATATAGCTTATGTGCGTCCATAGAGTACCCTCTCACTGAGAGGGTGTTCTATTTGCGCACAGAAGTGATATTTCGTTAAGAGGGTCCTTTATCTGTGCACAGAATAGATATTGGATCTTTTGAAACTTTGACTGACTATAACTTTTGAATGGTTGCTTAGAAGTAGGTCATGTAGGATGTCATTAGAAAACTCTCGTTGAGCGTTTACCAACGATATAATTTTTGTCTCAATCAGAGCTATGGTTAAAAAGTCATATCATTTTTAATGAACTACAAACTATAATGTACATAGAATGGTTAAGCATTGAAAATAGTGCGCACAGAAATGAAGTAGCAGTTGGGCCGAGAATGAATTTATTTTGGTAATGTACATTAATAAACTTTGTCAATCTATGTGGCATTCCTTATAGGATCTTTTTTGGATTTAGAATTCCTCTAATGCTTTTTCCTATTATCATAATTGTGTTTGATTGCATTAGACACCATCGTATTTGCATGTATTGTTAGCTTTGCATGCTTATTGTTAGTTTGGTGGGTGGAAGATAGTTAAGAGTGCACATATTCTTCTGGCCTCTAATTGAACACCCCACAAAAACAAAAAATAAATCAGAAAAAATATCTAGTTTTTTGCAAACTTTCTAGAAAACACTTTGAAATTAGCTTTAGATTGAATAACTTTCTCATTTGTTCAAACCAGCTTTCGTTGACCTACAGGCATGTTATAATATACCTACATAAATCCCATTAGAGCCTACAAGGGTTAGTTCCAAATGAATTTGAAGAATCTGTGTCTTTTATACAATATATGTCCTTGGGTACGTTGAGATAGAAGTCAACAGCAAAATCACATTGTCAGAGTTAAGATGTATCCCCATTTAGGTAGCTCTTGTATGTTTTTACCTTAAGGCCTGCTCCTTCCATAATGAAAGGATGCAGAATACTAAGAACCCTTGTTAGGAATTTAGCGAGTCTAGAAAAATAGTATTTGTGAGCATTTGTGATCCATCTAAAAGAGTTTTTATGAGCTTTGAATGTGCACAAAAGATAGGGAATTTTGTTTGAATAGATGAAATCATCGGGTAGTATCTTTCCCATAGTTGCCTTTATATGTTCTAGAGAGTTTTGAACATAATTAGTTGTTTTGTTAGGAAAAGGTTCGAAATCTGGACTCTCAAGTCCTTTGATCGCAAGCTTTCTAACAAGATGAATACATATAAAGCATGGATTGTGTTGTGCCTTATCAACACCATTGATATATAGTTGTCTGATTTATAATTGTCGTCAACCTTTTTTTGTAGTGTTATATTTGAATCCATTTCTTTTCTTTCGAGAATTCTATAGTGACGTTTCTACAGATGTCAGCGTGTTTTATGATAGTGTCTTTGTCCATCATCGCATAAATAGGTAGAGGTTTCATAAGATTGATCCACCCATTGTGGAATTCATTAGCAACACTATATATACTTGTATGATGTAAAATAATATGGTTAAGACCTTTTTCTATAGATTGTTTAAGATACTTACTTTTGATTATCTTGCAATCCGTTGTTAGAACATGATCAAATTTATTGAAAATGAAATTTTTGAAACGTTTCAGAGCAAAACAAGAACATAAAGGTAGATTTTCGATTTCAAAATTGCAAGAGACATCAAACCGAAAATACCATTCACTTTTGATGTTAGGCATATATGACCAAGCAAACACAATATCATAAAAGGACTCGTGTATAAAGCCAAAAGTCTATAATAAAATGCGAGCATAAAAGTGCCTCACATGAATGGTCTCAAACATCCTATTACAATAACGTAAATGTAAAAAGATCTTTGCTCAAAAGGGCATCGAGAGAGTTCAAACTTGTCCATGCGAATAATGTTGTCAAAGGCTATTAATAGGTGTCTCAAGAGAAGGGTTCTTGTTCAGGGCGGCAAGTTTGCAGGTTTGTACTTATTTTTCAGTCAAATGAGCAAGTATGATCCAAAGTTCAATTACTAAAGGGGCAAGAAAGTTCACAGTACGTAGACTCCAGAGTTTATAGGCAGTGTGAGCAGACTTGAATTCAATAGTGTGGCTAGGAACCATGAGAATTTGGTAGTTTTTGGCTTGATAGGACTCAAAGGTAGATTGGTCTCCGATATCACAGATGTCTTGAGAAAAAATTTCAAGTTGTGAAGCGCTATCTTCATCCAACTCATCTAAAAAAATAAGAGAGTGTGGAGGAGGAGGTGTATCATGAATGGACTGTTGGATTATTCTCCTACTAATCGACTAATCGACTTTTAATCTTCATCCAACCTAATTTCTTAGTATAAATAGTTGTTCATACTTCTACATTTTAACAAATAACAAGTATCATCAAAGTATTGAATAGTTAGCGTTCTCTCTCAAGCCTGCGAGCTTGGACACTCTTGAGCATTCTAGCTCATTTCTTAAGAGTTGATTAGAGATTGCTATTGTGCTTATCAGTAGTTGTGCTTAATTCAGACTTATATTTAGTCACTCAGAGATAGCGTAGAGTATGCGGCTTTGTTCCGCAACTTGTTCTACTCATTTACATCTATTTCGGTTTCATACTGAATCAATCTATCTTTTTGTTGCATTCAGGTTCGTATCATAATGTATGCATCTTTGTAGTTCTTCGCAACTGATTATTTGTCTGATAATTCAATGCTTAATGTTTGGCTATGTAATCACTGTAGTACTACTGATTTTAACGTTAGTTACTATAAGATCAAACATAATTTTTGTCACTATTGTTTTGTTCAAAATCGATAGGCCTAGTCATGCATAGAGAAAGATAAAGATAGTTTATTCCACTACACACGATAAATTTTAATTCTTGTCATTTGAATCATTTTTATTTGAATATTTTTTGACCTATGTTTTTATACCTCTTTCCACATGGTATCAAAGCCAGGTTCTTTAATTTGCTATTACCTTTATGATATCAGAATAATATGCTATATTATAGCTCTAACACTTGATATCTTTCGCGATAAATTGATATCATTTTCTTCAGCATTTGTTTTAGTATCAAAGAATTGATTTCCAATTGTAGCGCATCACGATATCTCTCTCTTAACATCATCGATACAATCGAAGGACTAAAGTTCGAGATGGATTCTCAAAGTAAAGTTGGTCTTATCGCAGACAAAATGGATCCAATTATCATTTGTGGAAATTTAAGATGAAGACCTTGCTAATCGCCAACGAGTTTTGGGATGTTGTTACAGTTATCGAAGTAAAGTCCGAAGACGACGAAGTCGACTGAAAGTGGAATTCGAAGGATGGTAAAACTTTCGTGCTTATTATCCTCAATATATCAGATACTCAATTGGCCACATAGCTGAAGCCAAAACTTCGAAAGAAGTTTGGGACATCTTGAGCTCATTATATGATATGAGAGACGTAACTTACAAGTTACATCTACGAAGGAAATTCTTCACACTCAAGATGTCGAATAGTGATTCTCTTTAGAATCACATTAACTAGTTTAAAAATCTCTTGAAATAGATGGCCGTTGTCGGATCAGTGATAGACGATCAAGATGCAATTCTGACATTGCTTTCAAGCCTGCCTTCTATATATGAGAACTGGGTGATGATCATCACGACACACTCATATTTAATTCTTACCAGAGTTATCACTATGTTGCTGCAAGAAGATAATCGAAGAAGTCAAGACACTATGTCTACCTCTTCATCTCATGCTCTATATGTCAACAAATGTTCAAATTGACAGAAGCAGAAAGTCTCCAAGCAGTCTGCATCGAATCAAAAACCGAGTCAAAGTCAAGAACAATCATCGTTGAAGTTAGGTGGATTTCTAGCATGTAATAAGGAAGTTAACTCACCCTTCTTGCCCTAAAATGAAACCCTAGCCTAGATCCTAGAGTTATGCTTGATAGGTAGCTAGTTGGTCAAATTTTCACCTTAAACTTAGGTGTAGGTCCTATAAAGGAGGGATGACCACCAAATAGACATGACCAACTCTCTTGACTTGACCTAACCTACATTAGGATGGGTTTCCCATGTGGCATCATGGCCTCACATGTGCGAGACCCACTTGTGTACACAATTTACACTATTCTACATGGTTTTTGATCAAGCTAGATTTGCCAATTTTTGGCAATTCTTCACAATCATCACCTAACTTGTATGGATTTTCAGATTTGGACTTTGCTGGAGATAATATGGATAGGAAATCCATAATTGCACATGCTATTTTCATTGGTGATGGAGCTATCTCATGGATGTCGAAGAAACAAGCAACAATTTCATTATCTTCTAGTGAGGCCGAGTACTAAGCCTTGACTTCATGCACAAAGGAGATGCTTTGGATCAAAAGGATGGTGATGGATTTTCACTTGCTAGATTTTTTTGAGAGTCCAATCACCTTTTGTGATAACCTTTCAGCCCAAAGATTGGCAAGCAATCCTATTTTTTATGCAAGGAGCAAGCATATTGAAGTGGCTTATCATTTTGTGAGAGAACAAGTCACTGGCAAAGGAGGTGGAGCTTCAACATGTCTCATCAAGAGAGTGTGTGGATAATATATTTACCAAAGCATTGGAAAAATACTTTCTTATGAAGCATATAACATCACTTGGAGTTCTATCTAAATTTTCATACATTGCATCTAGACTAGAATTTCTAGATTTTTTGATGAAGTAACAACAAGCTACCATTTAGAGCAAATTTAGGGAAATTGTCCAAATGACATGTTGGAAGCTATAAATAATTTACCAATGTGGAGAAATAATGATCAAAGTTTATTTCTTTGTGAAGAATTCATCTCTTGTGTTTCTATGTACATCTATTTCATATTTCTCAAGATATCTTGATTTCTAGTGTGTAGAATGTCAATTTTGTGATTGATCTTGCTTCCACACGGGTAAAGGACAGTAGGCTGCTATTGTTGTATGGACAGGGACAGTACCTTATTGCACTTTTATGCTTATGATCAGATCTTAGTGATTTATTCAATTCTAGTATGCTAAAATTGATGATTTCTATCTTGTAGTTAAATCCAAATGTGCATCCAAATTTGGCCAAGATCTTAGATGTCCATTAAGTATGTTTTGGATCACATTTTTCACGCTCTTTATGAGATTTTCCTTGCAGATGTCCACTTACATCAGGTTGGCTTTATATTGAATATATGATGCAAGTGACAATTTGTCAATCAATGCCGTAATGATTGCATACCATCTAGTAGTTCTCAAGAAAGTGACATTTTTCAAGATTAATTCAAAATTCCGGGACGACTATCCTGACTCAATCTATATATGTTCCATTTGTGAAAATTTAATATCTAATTATGATCCTAAATTTGGATCTAGGCCAAAAGTAGATGCACACAAATCACTTGTCAAATTTGTAGACAATTCTATACACAAATATACTAGTTTGATCAAGGTAACTATATTAAAACAAGATAGAATCAAAAGCTATTTAGAATATGAAAAGATCTGATTCGATTCTTTGTTAATAGGCCATAAACATTATTTCCACTCTCCAATAGAGAATGAACAAGCATACATCAAGTACTCTACTCAAAACTAGAAGAGAACTAAATATGAGAATATAGGATTGATTCCAATTCTTCCAAAAGTGGAATATCACTTAGCTGGTTCTACATTTTCCATGCGCTACCTACTATTTATAGCTGAAAGTGATGACTCTCTCTACTCTCTCTAAAGTCATTTGGCCTACTCATCCAAAACTTGACCTAAACTAGTCATATTGGCCAAAATTGTCAAGTACAGGTAAAGAAAAACTTTTGTGCATACAAGTGACTAAATGAACTTGAACCCAACTTTAAAATGATCATGTCCACTAATTTCACATGTGTGAGAAATGTGAAGAATTGAGAAAGATTATCTATGTTAGATATAGGGGTCTTATGTTTTTTACATCAAGCATCTAGGTGTAGGATGTTGATAGGAATAAATTTGGCATAGATGGCAAATTATGCATTTCCACTTGTAATGCCACTATTGAGCCAAAATAGAGTAAGAGGCTAAACACGTGCCAATTAGAGTGTAGACAAGTGTAAAGCTTTTGTTTGATGAATTTCAAGAGGTCCAATAGGATTTAGAGGTGGAACCTTGTGAGGTCCAATAGGAAATTGAGGTGTGCTTGAATATAGTCCAATAGAATTAAGAGGTGCATGGATCACTGATCCAATAGGATCAAGAGGTGACAAAATATGGTCCAATCATAGTTAAGCATAGTGGTAGCTCGTGGACCTACTAGTATCATTGTACTCCTCATTTTGAATCCAATTGATTTGGTGATTTCATGGATTTTGTGAGTTATTGGATTTCTAGCTTTCTCTCTTTACCCGAGAGCTCATGATGCATTTTCTCTCTCTACACGAGGAGAGCAGCTTGTTTTTACTTAGATTTTTTTGAATACTTCCCACACGTGTGAGTGAGAGTTGAAAGTGATTGAATGCATGTAGTAGTGTGTTTTTGCCATAGGATCTAAGATTGATTTTGAATCTCAATCTAGTCTTGATCTTGGTGCATCTACACACCTTAGGAGATCACAAGTATACATAGTGGACAGTCCACACGTGTGAAATTCAACAAGAAAACCATGTGAAGTATACAATTTTGGCCTCTAAAATGCCTAAAATAGCCAAAACCATATGCCCACATTGCACTATACTTTCGATACTTCTTTGGTGTTTTCATGGTACCACTCAAAAATTCTCTGTCGAGTCTTACAATATCAAAAGGTTTGACATTTTAAAAGTTTAAGTTAGCAAAAATGAGCATGAATGTTCTGAGAGAACATAGACTGCCGCAAATACACAAAAAAATCTCACATGATCTTCAACACCAAGATTCAATGCACTCAAGGCCAAATTCAGATATGATTTTTAACATCAATGTCAAATATTTACTATTGCTTGTACAAAGTACAATAAGTCAGAGTCAGTACTTGGTATATCAAACTGCCACCTTTAGGTTCAAGTAATTATCTTGGCAGCAGTGTCAAACAAATTATTCTCTCTATTTATATATGTAAAGAATCATAGCAAGAATGAAAATAATAATATGAAGATGATCTAAGCATGAGAACTATATTCATCAGACAAGTAGAAACATAGCGAACTATGTCAAGTGTCCACGTTGTGGTTTCAGTCGTCTCAGTATTGTATCATCATTATTCGTATTGATCTAGGAAGTCCACGCAACACTTGAATGATTTTGATCTGTTTAGTGTTGTAGTATCATTATTGAATAAATTACCTTTCAATGATCGCAAAATGCATGAATGTCGCTTCCTAGCTTTCTCCTATTTCTGCATTATTTTTAAAGTAGTTCACATTTCTCAATTATCATCTTTGTTCTATCTTCTTGTATATATTATTTATTACACATTGCCAAATGATTGAATCAAACTAATCAACAACAACGAATCTGCATTAAAAATTCTACAATAACAAAACTAATAGGTAGTTATAGTACTAAGACTTGGTGTTTCGGAAGTCCAAACCCCTCAAAATATATATCAAATTAGTTACAAAGAAAAAATTGGCAATTCCATATTGACATTATGCCAACTCTAATTCCAAAGAATGGCACTATAATTTGTTTGCAAATTGCATATTATGAATAGTAGCTTTAATTCCACAAATTCAAAACATTATGTTTGTGAATTCTTTGAATTCGTCTTAGTGCTAGATGGATACAAGTCCATTTTTCTTGATTAAATTATACATTCAAGTTATTAATTTTAAATAACTTTGATTGGCATAAAGCAAATAGTTTAATATTTGTTTGCATGGTGGCCACTTCGGCTATAATAAAACAAATACATTTAAGCTTATGAAAGTTTTATATTTTGGTGTAGTTGCACCAAGCCTCAAAGTATTTGGTGGACTCAATAGGTCAAGATAGGAGATGTGTTCTCCAATTTTTGCACATTATAAGCTTAGAGTCTAGACATGCACAAAAATAAAAGTGGACCTAATGGATTAAAATGGTCAAGCATAGTGGGATAAGTTGGGTAACTTAAAGAGAGAAGTCGATGTCTTGTTGATGCTAGCTCAAATCCCACCTATTAACATATTTGGATCTTAAGATTTATGGTTAGAACATAAAATCCTAGAACAATGCAATGTAACTCTACAACAATTTTGTGTGTGTGTGTGTGTGTGTGTGTGTGAGTGAGTGAGTGAGTGAGTGAGAGAGAGAACTTGTGCATCATCTATCTCGAGGCCTTATGAGAGTGAGTAATTTTGTAACTTCGTCTTCGAAATTTCGTATTAAAATGATAAAAACATACGTATAATGATGTCCATCCAATTATGGACATAGAGTGACACTTAAAGCTTCTTGTACTTGACTTTGCATTGATGGTAGTCTTGTTGCTCTAATGATATGGTGGATTAATTTGACCACAACATTAAAGCAACAAGATTGCCATTAGTGCTCGCGAAAAACCTACAAATTCTTACGAGCTCATTTTTAAAAGTATATAATCACCTACTAAATTTATAGTTGTAGGTTCTTAAAGCCTAGTAATATAAAGGGGTAATACTTTTTTAACATATTGTAAAAAAAACTTGTAGTTTTTAATTTGCTGCACAAGGGCATTTGGCCTACATGCTACAACTAAGCAACGGCCTCAATGCAGCCTACAACCTCCAGCAGCCCACGGGCACTTCAGCCTTCAACCTCCCTCTCCTCTCCTCTCCTCTCCTCTCCTCTCTCTTAGTTGGTCCACATGAAGGAGACTGCCACTGGTGGCAGTCTCCGAAAATGTGGGGGCAGTCCACATGTCGGAGGTAGCATTCTACCTCTGACCTATCTGTCATCATCTCATTGGACATGTTTCCGCCAACTGGCAAAGGTTGCCTCCAAAGGCTGGCCTCCCTCCGAAGGTTCACTTTTTCACCTCCGGAGGTAGGAGGGAATATATTTAGATTATTCCCTCCTACCTCCTCCATGTGGCCTTGCGTGCTCCCTCTCTCTCCCATGGTTGTTGAAACATTGTTATTTAAGTGGTAAAACTAGGACTAGTAGGTTTTTTTAGCCTGACTTTGAAACAAACCTACAAATTTTAAAAGTAGTAGGCTTTTTAGTAAGTTAAAAAATGATTTCTCATGAGCACTGAAATTTGCCATGAATGCAAGGTCACGTTATATAGGCTTTATGTGTCTCATTCTATGTGCATAATTGAATGAGCATCCATGTGAAACGACCCTAAGTTAGTGGATAAGAGATGCAACGATCCACTTGTTTCTAAACTGTTATGTTGTGTGCTCTGGTTTTTTTTGTGTTTTGGAGGCACTTCCACTAGCACAATTTTTAACCACAATTTGTATAAGGAAAAGCCAACTTTCTCACTAAGACACTCTGTTGGAATCCACCATGACAGCTGGATTACTGGCTGATTCTGCCAGAATTAGCACCCTTCACAGATGGCTTTCTAGCTATTGAGTCAGAATGCCACCCTTGACAGCTACCCTCGCACCCCAACATTGTTGGAATCCACCATGACAGCTGGATTACTGGCTGATTCTACCAAAACTAGCATGCTTCAGAATTGGCTTACTAGCTTTTCAGCCAGAATGCCACCCTTGTTGATAGCTACCCTCGCACCCTAGCATTACGCAGGGGAAGCTCTCTCTCTCTCTCTCTCTCTCTCTCTCTCTCTCTCTCTCTCTCTCTCTCTCTCTCTCTCTCTCTCTCTCTCTCTCTCTCTCTCTCTCTCTCTCTCTCTCTCTCTCTCTCTCTCTCTCTCTCTCTCTCTCTCTCTCTCTCTCTCTCTCTCTCTCTCTCTCTCCGCCTACTTGCACTCTCTTCTAGTGTTGCATGGAAAATCTACAGGGTCTACTATGTGGCGCTCGTAATTTTGACTATGCACATAGACTGAGATACCAAAACTGAGATACTAACAATTGTATTTTGGGTCTACCTTGTGTAGGTGATTGTAGCTAAGTGTTTGAGCTTCTTCCGTCTTACACCGAGTTACTTTCTAAAGCTTATTTCAAAATGGCTGATCAAGGCAAGGTGAGAGATTTCCCTCACCCATTATCAGCTTTTCAGTGATTTGAGTTACTGTATTGAATTTTTGAATATCAGATGTTTTTGAAAGTTTTTGTTGAGATGGTTGTGTATACGAGAGATGAAATGGATGTTCTAAGTTGTGGGATTTGAGTGTGTTTATGTTTTGATGATTCAGTGGAACCAAACAACCCAACCAACTAGAGGCCGAAAGTCAAACCCCAATCAGCTTCACCCTTGAGCCACGATGATTGAGTACAAGAGAGAAGAGGGTTCTGGCAACTGGGAACCAGAATTTTGAAGTGGAGGAGTGCGAGTTCCTACAGGTATATATAGACCGCTAGAGTGTAGGAATATTCCATATATGATACCCATTCTCAAGGAATTGCTTTTGATCTCCTCTACATGCATATAAAGTCGTCAATCACCAGGAAGTAGCTCCACATGTCCTAATGGGTGTGCCTAGGTCCTCACAAGTTATTACTTAGATTAATGGCCTAGTTTGGAATGATGAGGGGTAACTAATTAACTCGTACACTAGAGTGTCAAATATCCACGTCAAATATTATTTCAAATCCTTTAAACCAAACATGGACATACCATTCTTCACCCTAGTAAATAGGGTTCGTCCTCATAACAAGAAATAAAATCAATAACCAATTCTTTAACTTTCAACACTTACCCAAAAAGTCATTATCCTTAGTCTAATTTCAAGTATCAAATAAATACTCAAAGATAGAACGATTTTTCAATTGTTTATCTCTGTTCGGGAGTACTATCTTAGGATTGAATAGTAAAGTAACTGATACATTTCCCAATTGAGTTTGACTCTCTCCAAGTTAGTAACATCACCTTCATGTAAATTCAGTTTACATGAAACACTTAGTGAATTATCAACTAGCACTAGAGAATAATTGAAAAATTAACGAATC
This sequence comes from Diphasiastrum complanatum, assembly GCA_029204225.1. Classification (NCBI taxonomy): domain Eukaryota; kingdom Viridiplantae; phylum Streptophyta; class Lycopodiopsida; order Lycopodiales; family Lycopodiaceae; genus Diphasiastrum; species Diphasiastrum complanatum. The sequence goes on along the minus strand of MU834173.1, from coordinate 34,563 downwards.
TAATAATTGTAGTCCAAAACTATCCATAATTTCTCGTAGATAATTCATAAATGGTTCTTGGTACAAATACTCTTAGAACATCCAAAATTATAAGGCATAACAATTCATCCTAGTATAATCTCTAGGAGATCCATTAAGATCCAAATAATTTTTACCTCAATTATGAGTACCCTAGATACTCTCTCGAGTTAAATGCCCCTATTTCTAGCATCTCATGCAAGAAAATAACAATCCATTAGAGGAATTCCAAATAAAAAAAGACCCTTTGTAAAGATACTTTTATTTTTTTCTCTAGTTTCGACCACCACCTGGCCGAATCAAAATGCACAAATTTCAAATCTATCTATCTTAGCTCAAATAAATTGAAAAATAAAAATGTGATACGAAAATTGAATTGAGTATCATATCAGAGAGATTTTTGCGCCCAAGCCTTGAAAATAGCAATGGCAAGGAGACCAAGATCTACAATTGAGTCTGTGATTCTTTACAATGAGAAAGATGATGCTGATAACTGGAAGCCAACAAAATATATGAAGAATTCATGGGTGTTGCTGCATCCATCATCAAAGGGCAATTTTCGATAGAAGAAAAGAGCAAAGATGACATACAACTCCCGAAGGTCACTCTATATCAAAAGTATTAGTACCACATGTTTAGATGCATTCAGAAATAAAAGTACAGGATATCAATCCTCATGATCATTGAAAATGTAACTATAAGTATATCAAAATGTATGCACTCTATAACAATCATAGGTGTTTTTTTAATTGAAGCTCTTCATATTATGATTTAAATTAATCTCTATTTTTCTTCCAACGTTTTTCTTCTTTCAGATTTATATTCATCAAACATAAGTAAATGGGAGCCAGCACAACCACTTGCATGAATATTGGATGTGATTCACTCTGATGTTGGAAAGCTCCAACACAGAGGACTCAAAAAAATAATGCTCATTATACAAAGTGTACCACACATAACTAAATGAATCATTTTGATGGGGTGACTGCAAAAAGTTTAGCACACAAGACATCAATGAAGAGAAACCAAACAATGAATAGAATACATTAGAATGTTGATTTTAAAATGCTAATGAGATGGGCAAGTTTAACCTCCAGACTGAAGATCTCCAATTCAGGTTTCTTCGCATTCTTGTTTGGAATGTATTTACATATAATTGACAGGATCGAGTCAATATCCTTTTGTGTATTCCTAGCCGAATTCATCTTTACACAAAAAGGTTTAATAACATTATCTACATATCTCGTGACAATGTTAGATTTAAGCTCCAGTGCTCACTGCAAAATAAAATAGAGAGTTCATTAGCTGCAATTTTGAGAAATATTTCCAATGATAAGGCTATTAACAAGAAGCATATAAATTGTCTTACTTGTTATCATATGGCATAAGTTAGTGGTCTAATTCCACTAAACAGACACTCTGCCAAGTTGTCAATCTTCTCCTTAAGGGCTTGAATCAAAAAATTGTTGAGAACCAAAACTTCTCGGCTTGAATACCTTGCAATGTCAAATTGTAAGAGTTGGACCCCAGACTCTATCACAAGATCATTGATAGAAGCCCATCTGTTTTCATATCCAAACAATCAATAACCCTGAAATTTATACTAAAATCAAGTTTCTCTAATCTAAAACAAAATAGAATTCCTATTCTATTTATAGCGTCGGATATGTCACTCTCAAATTTTAGATATTCATCCGAATCTATTTATGTATAAAAAGCTTTGGGGGGTGGGGGAGGAGGTGGAAGAGAAGTATCTACAGGATTAACTCAATTTTCCAAAATGGTTGTAGTTGTATTTACAACCGAATCTAGTGCCGCGATATCTACTTTTTAAGTAGAAGTGGATACTGGGATATCTGTCCTCTCCCTGACTTTCTTCGAGGCCCTCTTGGGGGGTTGCTGCTTCCTAGGCCTCTTCGTCGGGAGGTCTGTCCTATCTAAGGGATCGAGTCTGGGAGCAGATGGCTCACCCATATGTAACTTAGAGCACCTATTTAGCATCTTGTACAGTAGTTGAAAATCTTTTGGCATTATTGTAACTCGTTTGGCATGTATGGTGAGCAAAAGGAGTCTTCAAAAAAAAGTGTTTGATAATCCTCAATAGCTTATTGAAGGCACTGAAGTGGCCCGGGTGTGAATCGAACTAAACTACCAAGATCATCCCTAGTGATATTGAGAACACTACAGTAGGAAATAAGAAGCTTGGTTGACCTCTGATATTCTTGAATATCAGATAGCCACCTGCTATGGTTATGCCTTCTCATTCGCCTTGGAGGATTCAAGGCAACGGGAGGCCCTGATGAAGGCCCAACAGTGAAAAAATCTCTCTTTGTTTGCTTTTTCCTATTTATACGAAGATATCGGGATATCGGACTTGTGCACAATCAGAGAGAGATGTTCGAAATTGGTGTAACGGCGGTCGCAGCGGAGCGATATGTATGAAAGAAACGGGACATCGCTCTTGTGCGCATGTAGTGTAGTAGGTAGCAAAGGAGATACACGAGGGTCGCACAACAGCGATATGTGTTAAGGCAAAGAAAAAAAAGTGAAAAAAAATGCCTCAAGGGCGAAGTCCTTTTATCCCATAGCTCGCACATGCGAACAAACATCTTGTCGCATGTGCGAAGTACTAGCCATTCACATTTTGCCACGTGTTTATTTTTCATGCAATGAGCTTGTGACATGTGTCAAGTAGTCAGGTCACATGTGTGTTATAGTACGAACGAATAGTGAGATTGAAGCAAAAACACATGGTCGCGAAACAATCACGAAGGTGAAGCAACCGCGTTTCTCTTGCGATTCGGATGGAGTTCAGATGCGATCGCTAGACAGTGCCAACTGAAACACTCCTACAGTCTTCCAGAATATAGTCAGGCACTGATGATCTACGTTTATAAATTAATGTAGCATTCAACAAACTTAACCAATGTGCAGAATTAAATAAATGAGACAATCAGACACACGAATAACAGTAGATATATTTGCATTCAAGATCATTCATCATAAAGGTGTTAAAATTGGCAAAAGCTAACTTGGTTAAATCTTGTAAATACCATAATGACTTGTACCTATCATCATTAGACATGTGTGGAGCCTGTTCCCACGTGTGAAATCTATGCCTAAGTCATTTAGATAGATCATAAATGTTGTACATATCATTTAAATTGGAAACTAGTGGCTAAATTGGCCAAAAACTAGTTTAGTAGTACTATGACACTTGGCACCATTCTAGTGGTAGAAAATGCTATATCACATGGGTAGGAGTGGTCTCCCACGTGTGAAATATCATATAGAAAGTTCAGATCCATTGTATATAGATTTCATACATGTCAAAAGTCAAATCTCCTAGATTGTAGGACCTATCTCCTAATTTGTAGGAATCTAGAAGGTCAACACTAGCCACCAATGATGATGTGGCAAATTAATGGAATCTTAGCCAAAGTGAATATGGATAAGCACTATGACCTGTCTCACACGTGCTGGAAGTGTCTTAGAGAGAGAGTATGATGATTTTTGTATTTAATCCATGATGGATCCACTTTGAGAAATCAATGAGGCAAGATCTTGGTTTTGGAGGCATATCTTGAGTATTCTCATATTTGTGTTGTGATTTTATGGTTCTATTGCTTTCTAACACTTGTGTACTTCACTCTCTGCTGTAATTCCGTACAGGTACTGTTCTTCACACGTGTGAAGGCAGTAGGTCTCAAGTTTAATCATTTGCTTGTTGTTCTTGCTAGATTTTTGATGGGAAATTGATCTAATTCTAGATCTAATCATTGGTTGATTAGTAGACCATGTAATCTAGCTTCCAACACCTCTTGAGGATCTGATCTAGATCCATTCTTGGTCTTTATTTCTCTGAAATTTCACATGGTATCAGAGCCAAGTACAAGAGATTAAAGCATTGATCTAAACAACACCCAGATTGGCAAGTTTTTTGAGAAAACTCACTAATCTTGAGTGGGCGAGTTTGAAGAGTTAGTTAGCCTTGATATTTGTGCATCAAACTTGGTTGTGGGATGCAGGGTTACTCTTCACACGTGTGAGGACGTACAGTACCAGTTTTGGAGCTATATTTTTCAGTTTGATGCTATATCTTACTCATACACCCAAACTAGCAGGTTTTTTGGAAACTAGCTAATCTTGAGGTAGCGAGTTTGAATAGATAGATAGAATCATTATATTTGTACCAAATATTTTTGTGGGCTTCATTGTACTTACCACACGTGTGAGGCCGTACATAACCTGTTATGAGCAATAAAATTCAGTTTTGGTGCATTTAATGCCTCATACACCCAAAACTAGTCAATCTAGTGCATTTTTCAAGCTTTGTAATGCATTGTTTCTATTCCTTTGATTTGTTCTTGGTATAGATCAATCATATAGATGATTTGAATCTTTATTACAGTACATTAAAGCTGATCTTCATATGCTTTGGGTGTGCATTAAAGTTGAGAGTGAAAGATTGCCAAAAACCATAGATTAAGGAGTGATTTGCAAGGGAAGAGATTGAAATCCATTGTATCTTCACTCTAGATGTGTTCAAGAGTGAAAGGGTTGAGACTAGAAGCATCTAAGTGCTAGAAGTCAGCCTTGGATAAGTCCTCCAAGTGAAATCTTAAGTGAATTTCTAGAGCACAAACACTCATAAAGGCAAAATCTACCAATACAAGTGATAAGCATTGTTGGAGAGTTCTAGAAGTGATTTTTGAGATCTAAGTCACATTGTTCCACTCCTACTCAAAGAGTTGAGTTTTGTTTGGCTTGAAAGAGAGTCATAGAGGTGTGTAAGTCACATGTGTAGTGTTTGATCCAAAAATCCTAAGAGTTCCTTCCTTTGTAGAGGGCAAGTTCTAGTAACTCATTTCTTGACTTTGGTGGAAAAATTGTCTCCTTCATTGTGATCAAATCTTGCTAAGTGGCATTAGCTCTTTGTAAGCACATATCTTAGTGAGAAAGAAGTATCACATTTTTGAATTTCATTCCAACTCTAAAGAGGTAGAGTCATTGGTACTTGGTGGAGTCCAATAGGGGTGAATGAATTCAATTTTTGAGCACAATTTGACATTGTATGTATGAAACTCAAATAAGTTCTAATTCAACTTTCTTTGTGAGAGGGTGAGGGTCAAGTTGTGATCCCATTGGGAGTATAGAACAAGGAGGAGTCCATATTTGAGTGTTCATACATGGTTGGGATCTTTGTGAATCTCTAGATGTCTAATTTTTAAGCTTGGTGAAAAATTATTGACATAGATTGTTATCAAACCATTTCATGTCCATTCCAAATCTCAAGAGTGAGATTATTTGGGTCAAGAGGATTCCAAAAGGCGTGATTGGATCTGATCTTTGTGTGTTTGAATCAAGTATACATGTCAAGTTTATGTGATCTAGTGTAGATCATTTTTTTTGTGAAAGTTAGTGGTTTAATTTGTTGTCGAATCAAATCAAATTCAATCAAAATCTTAAGAGTGAGATTATTTGGGTCAAGAGTGAGTCCAAAAGAAGTGATTGAGTTTGATTTTCAAGTATTTGAAACAAAACCCATCCTTTGTTCAAGAATATCAAAAGTTGAGTGAACTAGTCAAGAGAAAAGAAAAATCTAGGAGTCAAATCTTTTCAAATCCATTCCAACTCTCAAAAGAAAGAGTCATTGGTGTTTGTTGAGTCCAATAGGGGTGTTTGAATCTGATTTTTGTGATTTGATAGAGTGCTTTGGTCTTAGTGATCAAAGCAAAAATTAGTTTCCAATTGACTAGGTTGAAAAGAGATATGATTCAAAATTTGTCTTGTGTAGATCCTTCTAGATTGTTGAATGTGTTCAAATCTAGTTTCTTGAGAGTCACAAATTACATTTTGAAAAGTCATATCACAAAGTTTTACTTCCTCATCATGGCATCAATAGGTGGCAACCTATTGGAGGCAAGTAAGGATCCTAAATGCAACCTTTGTGGCAAGAGAGATCATTTTGTCTCAAGATGCTACAAAATGAAGACCAATCCATCCAAGGAGAACCAAAGCAAGGGGGCCGAGGTGAAGGATGGAGATTCAAGTGCAAAATGCAAAGGCAAGAAGGACAAATCTAAGGAAATGTGTTTCCTTTGTGGAAAGATGCATGAGGCTTGGAGTCTCACAAGGACTTACAAGAGTTGTCTTCAAAAATCCATCACCACACATTTCAAACCTCTAGAAGTTTTTCATTTGGAAGTGCATTGTTTGGTTCAAGATGCAAAGAAAGATGTTTCTTTCATGAATGTCACTTGGATTTATTTCATGTTCTTGGAAAGCATTTTGTTTGGAACTTTGGATAAGTTCAAAGTTATTGTTATGATCCAAGAGAAACCAAGCAAAATTAAGGAGGAGCAATCACAAAATGAAAATAGTTCCATTTATGCTCTCATGACATCTTTTGAAGAACTATTTTGCTTTGAAGAGATTTTTGTATCTCAAATGTGGATTAAGGCAATACTAGTTGAGTGTGATGCCTTAATAGATAGCAAAGCATGTTTTCCTTGTAAACTTACATTGAGTATAAAGACAAGGAAATGGAAATGTCTTCATGATGTATTTTCTTTTGGTTTCAATAAGATCATGAATGATGTGTTCATTCATAATGTTGAAAGTTGTAAATTTTCAATTTTAAAGGCAAGTTGTAAACTTCTTATGAGAATAAGTGAAGCATCCAAAGTGGACACTTATATCCATAAGCAAGTAGTTAGCCTTATTGAGATGGAAATAGTTCTTGATTTCAATATTAGAAAAATCATGTCAAGTTGTGGTGATTTTTGGACTTATGGTTCTAGCATAAGTAATATTGTTGATCATAGAAAGTGCACAATGTATGGTCATGTTTATTGTGATCATTATGAGACATGGAGGTCTCGGATTTTCATCAAGGAGGAGCACCAAGAAGTTGATCTTAAGGAGTCATCTCAAGGTTCAAGTGTGCCAAGGATTGAGGAGGAGAGTCCTTCTCAAGTTATGATTCCAAGAAGAATATCAAGAGACATGGTTGAGCTCATATGGCTCACATTTCAAGGGAAAGAGGAGCACATTTCAAGTGGTATAGATCTTATGCTTTCTTCTCATATGTCATTTGGTGAATCAATTTGCTTTGGTGAGACTTTTGCAACTCAAAGTTGGAGTAAAGCAATACTAGTTGAGTATGGTGTCTCTCTTGAGAACATAGTTGATGTTCTTAATGATTTCAAATTGATTTTAGATCAATTAGAAAGCAAATGGTTATTTCATCAAATGTATGCTCTTGAATCTTGCAAGAGCAAGAGTGATTTGCTCATTCATAGTATGAAAATTTGTCTTTTTTCATGTATTGAGGCAAATTGTAAACTCTTTATGAGAGTAAGTGAATCATCCTCTAAGGACACTTATCTCCATAATAAAGTATTTAGCCTCATTAGATCTGAGATTAGAATGGAAATCAAGCATGAAGATATGATGCGAACTCTTGGTTATTATAGCATGCATAGTCTTGCCAATGTTGATGAGCCAAATTCTCGAGATCTTGGTAACATGATGTTGGATCTTTGTGATCCTTATGAGTCAAGAAGGACTCTTTATTTTCTCATGGAATTTCAGCTATTTTTGAGCTTTTGGATCAACCATATGTTTCAAGGATGGAACAAATCAATGGAAAAAGTGATCAAGTGGTGCAAAGCTCTCAAGTTCATCAAAGAAGTCAACATCAAGGAGGCACTATCATGGATATGGTGATCTTGGATCTTCATCAAACTCATTGGCTGATCTTCACACCTATGAACCTGCAATGATCAGCCTTAAGTGTTGTAAATAGATGTACCATAGATGTATCAAGTTAGTTTTGAGGAGGAGTGTTAAAATTGGCAAAAGCTAACTTGGTTAAATCTTGTAAATACCATAATGACTTGTACCTATCATCATTAGACATGTGTGGAGCCTGTTCCCACGTGTGAAATCTATGCCTAAGTCATTTAGATAGATCATAAATGTTGTACATATCATTTAAATTGGAAACTAGTGGCTAAATTGGCCAAAAACTAGTTTAGTAGTACTATGACACTTGGCACCATTCTAGTGGTAGAAAATGCTATATCACATGGGTAGGAGTGGTCTCCCACGTGTGAAATATCATATAGAAAGTTCAGATCCATTGTATATAGATTTCATACATGTCAAAAGTCAAATCTCCTAGATTGTAGGACCTATCTCCTAATTTGTAGGAATCTAGAAGGTCAACACTAGCCACCAATGATGATGTGGCAAATTAATGGAATCTTAGCCAAAGTGAATATGGATAAGCACTATGACCTGTCTCACACGTGCTGGAAGTGTCTTAGAGAGAGAGTATGATGATTTTTGTATTTAATCCATGATGGATCCACTTTGAGAAATCAATGAGGCAAGATCTTGGTTTTGGAGGCATATCTTGAGTATTCTCATATTTGTGTTGTGATTTTATGGTTCTATTGCTTTCTAACACTTGTGTACTTCACTCTCTGCTGTAATTCCGTACAGGTACTGTTCTTCACACGTGTGAAGGCAGTAGGTCTCAAGTTTAATCATTTGCTTGTTGTTCTTGCTAGATTTTTGATGGGAAATTGATCTAATTCTAGATCTAATCATTGGTTGATTAGTAGACCATGTAATCTAGCTTCCAACACCTCTTGAGGATCTGATCTAGATCCATTCTTGGTCTTTATTTCTCTGAAATTTCACAAAAGGAAGACATGTGCATAATGGCTACAAGATCATCTATTGATTTTCTCTTGATTCTTCAAGCACTGCATGTAGGTCCACGCAGTGTGTTGGCATGAGAGAAATATGATTCTCTCACGAATGGATGTCTCGCTTACTAGCGGACTTGTGGATCTCTATGGATCCTAATCACAGAACATGTCTCACACGCAAGCAAAATTCTTGTCTGTATTTCGTCTTGATTAGTTCCTAGCATCAGACCACTTCATGTGTATATTCATCTATGTGTCAAGTATCATCCAGTAAGTATATAGTCGCTCTTTGTAACTTTAAGATTAGAGTGATTAAGCATCTACAACTAATCAGGAGATTACAAGAGTGGAAGATTAGCCACGACTTAGAGTGTATCTGCTGACGTCATGCCATCAGATCAGATATTTGTACTTCTGGGTACTTATATGATCTTTGTTAGTACTCTTTGGAGGGCAGAGAAAGTTTCACGACGTTTTTCGTGTCGCATCATTGGTTTCGTTTTCATCGTCTGACTTTCTCGTGTTGGACCGCAAAAGATTATCGTTCGCGAATCTTTCGTGTTTGTGTCTTCCCATCAGGTGTTCGCGAAACTTTTGTGCTCGTGTCTCTTGACTTTCGTATTTGCGAACATCTTTGTCAGGTGTTCGCAAAACTTTCGTGCTTTGTGTCTCTCGACTTTCGTGTTCGCGAACATCTTCGTCAGGAAGAGGGCTAAAAGATAGCAAGGCTTTGTAAACAAAAACATTTTGTTTCTTCAGCTCCCTCTCAAAGCTGAGCTGCATCTCTTCTCTCTCTTCCTCAGTCTTTGGACAGTCATCATTTGTTAGCACCGTCCGTACAAGCATTGGACTATTCCCTCCTTTGCAGTTCAGCATCCTAAAGTCCTCTAGGATCTTTTGGGTGTATCTGGACTGGTGAAGGTATAACTTACCTCCCTCATAGTCTCTTTCAATTTGTAAGCCTAGGTAACACCTGGCTTCTCTCAGATCCACAATCTCAAAATGTATCGAGATGTCTGTCTTCACTTCAACAATCAATTGCTCACTCCTGCAAAGTATCAGAGTGTCGTCCACGTATACAGCCACGATGATGATCTGCCCATCCGTAACTCTAACATATACATTGGAATCAGCCAACAGAGGCTTGAATTCTAATGATTTCAGGGCTTGATCTTTCTTCTTGTACCATTGTCGGGCTGATTGTTTCAGACCGTAGATACTTCTATGCATTCTGCATGCATAGTCAGAAAGTGAACTCGAGACATATCATGGGGGTTGATCCATATAGACCTCTTCGTCTAGTTTGCCATGCAAGAAGGTTGTCTTCTTGTCCACAATGTGGATCCTGAGGTCATAAGCTGCTGCATATGCAAATAGCAGACGCAGAGATGAATGTTTAATGACAGGAGAGAAGGTTTCAGAGTAGTCAATACCATATCTCTGAGAGAAACCCTTCGTTATCAGTCTTGCCTTGTATTTCGTCACATTCCCATCTGATCTGTATTTGAGCTTGAAAACCCATTTGTATTTGACAGTCTTGCGCTTATGTGGTAATGGTGGCAACGTCCATACCTGATTCTTCCTCATGGATCCCATCTCTTCGTTCATGGCTTGGATTTATTTGTCCTTTTCTAGACATTCAATCGCTTTCTCGAAAGACCATGGTTCGCCATTGAATCCACAGAACTCTTCTGATGTAGAAGCTGAGATGCCTGGCACATATCTTGTTGGCGCTCTTGTTGGTCTAGATGACCTTCTAGGAGATCTTCCTGGGACAACAATGCCTTTGCCTTTGTCTGCTCTGCTCAGTCCAGAACCATCCTGGTTTACAAGTATTGTAGCAGTAGGCTGCCTCTCGAATCTTTCATCTTCTGATTCGTCGCTCGAATGAAAACCGACTCGAAAATCTTCATTTTCATGATCGTCCTCTGCTCCCTCTGTCACTGGTGGCAGATCATAGTACTGTCTCTCCAGAACTTCATAGTTGATAGGATCGTCATTGGCCATTGTCCTGTTCTCATTAAATTTGACATCTCTCACTATTTTCACAGTGTTTGTGTCTGGCATGTAGTCTCTGTAGTATGACGAATTGTTGTCATAACCTACTAGAAATTTCTGCTCGACTTTCTCATCAAGCTTCTTTCGAAGCTTATCAGGAATATGTGAATAAGCTGCACAGCCAAAGATTCTGACGTGGGATAGGTTGGGCTTTCTACCCCACCATAGCTCGTGTGGTGTCATGTGAGGGACACCAGACTTGCCTGTCTTATTCTGGATGTATGCGGCTGTAGCTACTACTTCAGCCCACAGTACCCTTGGAGCCTTCAAGTAGGCCATCATGCATCTGGCTGCTTCCATCAAGGTCCTGTTCTTTCATTCAGCAACACCATTGTGCTGCGGTGTGTAGGCTATAGTCCTTCTGTGAATGATGCCACGATCATTGTAGAAGTTAGTGAAGCGATTCAAGATGTATTCGCCACCTCGATCTGCTCTGATCTGCTTCACTTTGCTGCCTGTACGTCTCTCAGTCCAATTCACATATTTTGTGAATTTATCACGTGCTTCAGATTTATTTTGAATAAAATACACTCAAGCAAATTTACTATAGTCATCAATGAAGGATATATAATACTTTGGACCTCCTACTGAGATCACATTGAATGGTCCGCAGATGTCAGAATGCACCAACTCTAGAGTTTTAGTCATTCTATAGGAGTCTTTGATGAATGGAGTGCGTGACATCTTGCCCTTCAAACATGCATCACAGGTGGTCGAACTGGTTGCATTTGAGATGCTGACCCTTCTTATCGCTCCATGATGGCTTGCTTGGTGAAGTGCCATTGAGTTCATGTGGCAGAGTCTCTTGTGCCACAGAGTGTTTGGCAAGTCATCATGAGTCTGATGCACCTGATCTACAGGTAGGCATAGTTTTAGATGATATAGATTACCTTTCCTTCTACCTTGAGTGATCAGAGTACTGGTATTGGCGTCAACCACATTGCATGCTTCGTCAGAAAATGTCACACGCATTCCTGCATCTACTATTCTTGCTACAAAAAACAAGTCTTGCTGCACTGTAGGCACGAACAAAATGTCTTTGAGCCGTTTGTCTCTACCATTGGTGTTGAGCCAAAGTGAACCAATACCGTTCACTTGATGTCTAGATCCATCTCCAAGAACTATGAATCTTGAAGGATCTGCACTTCTAAAATCAGACATGATTTGTCTTGATGTCACGAAGTGTGAGGTGGCTCCCGAATCTAGGATCACCTCATGTGTGTCAGATGTTGACGCTGCACACACGTCTTCATAGATATAGCTGTCGAACAATTTCTATTCGATCTTTCTTTGCCCGTCTTCGAGCTCCCAAGCACCTCGACATAGGATGAACTGTTGTTGTTCTCCTGTCTGTTCTGTGCTGATTTATTTTTTGGGTTCTGGTGGCAATCCATGGCTACATGATCCTTCTTGTGGCAGTGGATACACTCAATCTTGGGATTGAGCTAGCATGTATCAATCGTATGCCCGTCTCTTCTACATCTCACACAAGTCTTCTTGTTTGCACTTTGCTTCTTTGACCTCCCTTTGCTCTTCCAGTTGCCTTTGCTGGTCCCTTCTGCTTCCTGATCACGATCCTGTCTTTAATTTGACTCCCTCTTAGGTTTAAATTATTTCTTGGATTTTTCTCTGTTGTCGTAGAGGGCCTGGTGCATGTTGTGATCAAGATGTTCTCTGGCCTCGTCTTCCTCTCGAATCTCGCCAATTGCCTTTTTGAGGTTCATGGTAGGATCTTTCGTGAGTAGGGTTCTCGTCATTTGGAATAATCTGGGTAAGGCTCTCAACAGGTATGTGGGCTGCTTCTCAGCTGACACAACATTCTCTGCTCCAGAGTTGTGTAGTGGTAAAAATAGATCCTTCATCTTCCTTACGGAAGAAGTGAGGTTCTTCCCATCCCACTGTAGATTTGTCAGCTGATCTTCCAACATCATGATTTGACTTCTTGATTTCGTCTGAAATCTTGTGAGCAATGCATCCCACATCTCCTTAGCTTTGGAGAGTGTAGCCAGGTCAAGTGTGAGACTATCTTCGATGGAAGATGATAGCAAGGCTACTACTTTGTTGTTTTTCTCCCTCCACTCACGTAGCTCCCTACCTGATGTTGTAGGCATCTCCTCTGTGCCATCCACCTAAGGGAATAAACCTTTTCCCTTGAGTATCAACGATGTCTTAGCTTTCTAGGCTAGAAAGTTAGATCCTGAGGAATCAAGAATTGTGTAGATCTTGCTCTACATGCTGCTGATTGAAGCCATTGCTTCTGAAGTCTGTTCCTTCATTGATGGTTGTTTGTCTGAATGCTTGGCCACCTGGATCTGATAGCTTCTTGGCTATGTCAGATTATGACAAGATAGGCTTGCTCTGATACCACTGAAGCAAAAACACACGGTCGCAAAATAGTCGCGAAGGCAAAGCAACCACATTTATCTTGCGATTCGGATAGAGTTTAGATGCGATCATTGGACATTGCCAGTTGAACCACTTCTATAGTCCTCCAGAATATAGTCAGGCACTGCTGATCTACATATATAAATTAATGTAGTATTCAGTAAATTTAACCAATGTGCGAAATTAAATGAATGAGAGAATCAGACACATGAATAACAACAGATCTATTTGCATTCAAGATCATTCATCATACAGAAAAACATGTGCACAATGGCTACAAGATCATCTATTGATTTTCTCTTGATTCTTCAAGCATTGCATATAGGTCCATGCAGTGCGTTGGCATGAGAGAAATACAGTTCTCTCACGAATGGATGTCTCGCTTACTAGCGGATCTGTGGATCTCTATGGATCCTGATCATAGAACACGTCTCGCACGCAGGCGGACTTCTTGTCTGTATTTCGTCTTGATTACTTACTAGCATCAGACTACTTCATGTGTATATTCATCTATGTGTCAAGTATCATCCAATAAGTATATAGTCGCTCTTTGTAACTTTAAGATTAGAGTCATTAAGCATCTACAACTAATCAGGAAATTACAAGAGTGGCAAATCAGCCACAACTTAGAGTGTATCTGCTGACCATCAGATCAGATATCTATACTTTTGGGTACTTGTATGATCTTTGCTGGTACTCTTTGGAGCGTGAGGGCAGAGAAAGTTTTGCGATGTTTTTCGTGTTGCGTCGTTGGTTTGATTTCCGTCGTCTGACTTGCTCGTGTTGGACCACAAAAGATTATTGTTCGCAAATCTTTCATGTTCGTGTCTTTTCGTCAGGTGTTCGCGAAACTTTTGTGCTTCATGTCTCTCGACTTCCGTGTTCACGAACATCTTCGTCAGGTGTTCGCGAAACTTTCGTGCTTTGTGTCTCTCGACTTTCGAGTTCGCGAACATCTTCATCAGGCAAAGGGCTGAAAGCTAGCAAGGCTTTGTATACAAAAAATGTCTTGTTTCTTCAGAGACGACATGTGTTGGATTGAACGCTGACTCACATGTGTGAAAAATTGCCTACAGGCATGGAACCCGATTATTGTTTTTACTTTTTTTTTTTTCGATTTTTGCGGTATATTGCTCTTGTGCACACTATTTGTATTATCACTTGGAGCTAGTTTTCTACTTGCACACAAGTGCGATATCCCGATGTCAGTTTCATTACATATCGCTCTTGTGCACGTTCCTAACAACGATCTTTTTCTTGTTTGCTTATGTTGTCCATAGAAGCGATATTTACCTTTGGCTGATGGCATCATCTTCCGGATCTAGCCGTGAGAGCATCCTTACTGTATTTTTTACTGAGTTTGGAATTTATGAGAACTTAGACTACTTTCATTCCCTCTTTAGCCCTTTTCTACATGTTTTCAAGATTGCGCGACCCAATGCTAAAGTTTTTTATGACCACTATGTTAGATTCAGGGATATAGTCAATATACCTGTTGTCTCTCCATAGGTTCTCTCTCCTGCATGCATTTTACTAATCTTGTCCGTTTCTTCCTACAGTCCAAGCAAAGACTGAATATGATGTATACTAAATTGTTTGAACAATTTAGAAGCACTACGATGTGTGTTGTCTGTACGAGAAAATGTCGTTTTGTTGAATACCATATTCGGTTCATACTTTTATTGTTAGCTCAGATCCCCGATGATGAGGACTGAGTTGTAGATTTTGATCCTCAGATCGCCTCATTCTCAGTTCCATCATCCCACTAGGGGAGACCCTCATAATGGCTGTTAAAGCTTTATCTTATTATCTAGAAGGGCATAAATTTGTTAAGACAAATAAGATCATTTTTGTCAAAAGATGTTATGTTTTGAACATTCTAGGTTTTATTGATGAGAATGTTCTTTTAAGGAGCTCTCATTATTTATTGTACTACATATATTGAACTTAGTGAAAACAAGGATAATTGTTATGGCCATATTTTGTTAAGGACATGGAATAGTCCCAATATGGTAGACCAGCCCTCCAGTTTTGAGATTATTGGTCACGCTTAGATTTTATTCCACATCGAGGCCTGTTGTTGACTAATAACCTTGAGAGTACCCGGACACTCTAATTGAGACATATGGAGTAGTGCATGTACGTTGGACTGATATAGGCAGGAGGTATGCATGGGGATTGCATGTGTTCATGCACATGATCCTACTCTCTATATATATGTGTTCATACCTGTAGAGCTCTTTTCCTCTTGCTATCACATGGCATGGCTTGGGGGCTAGATCTAGGAGGATTCTCCAGGAGGGATCTAGGATTGGTTGGGTGGGTTTGCTCCATAGTCTCTCTTGTGTTTTCCCTATCCTCATCTTAGGGTTTTTCCCTAGTGGTCATTACATTGGTATCAGAGCCCGGCTAAGATGCGATTTTTGGATGGGATGGAGACTAGTTCTACCTCAAATCGGAATTGGAACGCACTTGGATTTACATCCAGGATGGAGTGCTGTTTTTTTCAAGGGAAATTGGGTTTGGATTCACTAATTCATGTGAAAGCATGCTTTTCAAACTGGGTGGTAGAGTGCCCTTCTCCTTGTTGATTTTTTTAGAGATGCTGTGGATTAGTGTGGAATTCATTCTAAAGCCTTGAGAAAATTTTCATTTGAAGTAGAATGATCTCCATGAGTGGATCCACTTCCTTTCAAATCTGTTTTTTTTCGGATGAATAAATTGCATGAATCCATAATGTTTTGGACAGTTTTGGATTCAGATTTAGTAGCAGGATGTTTGTTGATAGATTGACGAGGAATCGATTTATCCTGCTAAACTGATTGTTACTCGAAATCTTGAATTTTGGGTTGCATGTGAGGATTTAAGGTTTTCTAAGACTAATACTCTTGTATATTATGCAAACTAAAAACCGAAAACATAGAATGGATTTGGAAATTGCTGATTCTCTAGAAAAACGGATAAGAATTTGGATTAAGTGTGGCATGCAGTTGAACCCCTGTGAACCCCTGTGAAGCCTTTCTTAAATCGTTGCTCACTGTCTCTGAGTAATGTCACCTGCGGTAACAAAGAACTAGGTGTATGAACATGTGATTATGTACCAAGGTTGAGCCTTAGAGGGTTATAGACCTGCAAGCAACTCTTTTTGAAGAGTGATAACCCTGCAGCCGAATGCTTTCAGATTTACTCTCTCCCTGATTCCACTGAGAGAAGATTCTGGTTTTTTTAACCAGTTGGTGCTTTTGCACTTGTGATGGATCGCAGCTCTATTGGATTCCTGCGAAACGATTGTAGATTCCAATCAGTGTTGAGAACCTAATGGTCGATGCAGACGTGAAGCCTGGATGTTTAGATCTACATGGAAACAAATCAGTTCGCCAGTGTTGGTCGCAGATTGAACGTTGAGAGATGTTTTGCAAATAGCTTCTTGGGAATACTTTTTGGCTGCTGGGACAGCGTGGGTAGTTTGCTGTTCATTTGGCATGGAAGCCATTGATTTGGAGGCTTTGAGGTCTCCATTCGAGCTGTTGATTCACGCCCATTTGACCTGGAAATTAAAAAATGATTGGTTGAGAGCCGCTGGCTGGGTCTATGGAGGTTCATGCTCGAACGTGAGCTGGTGTAGCGCTGGAGGGGACCGAGTTGAAGCGCGATGTTGCAGGTTGAGCCTGCAGATGATCTTCCTCTCTGTCTCTCGCTATGATCAGCTTCCTTTCCCTCGATGTATGCTGGCGGCTGTACCTAATGGCTGGCCTTCCTTTTCCTTTTGCATAACCTCTTAGAGTTTTTTTTTTTTGAGTTGTAGGCAAGGGTGACTTTTTGGATTTATGCGTTTTACTTTTGGCATGCATGGGTTTGCCGGTTAAAATGGAAGTGTTGCATGATGAAGGGTCAGCAATTTTGGAAATTGTGTGACTATCTGTATCAATTCATTGTTGCATTCCAGACGACCTAAGTTTTTAGGGCTTGACATTTGGTAAAGTTAAATGACTAGCTCCCAGTTGAGAAATTTCGGTTTCTTGGGGCATGGCCGGTGTTAATGCTGTAATCTTGGTTTTGGTTATTGCTTCCCGATTTGTGGTAGAACGTCGTCAAAGGAGTTTTCAGGGGGCCTTTGCTAATGAAATTTTTCGGGTGACCGTAAAATCTAAGGGAGGAAGAAAATGAGACACCAGTGTAGGCAAATGTGATTGTGTTATGTAGTTTTGGTTGGTTATAATCCCTGTATGGAAATTGCATTGCACCGATTTTTTGAATTCGTTAAGGTGAATTTATTTTGAATATCTATAGGACCACGAGTTGACCCTATTTGTTATTGAATATTGTGACATGGAACGAGAATGACACTTGGGTCACATTTGTACTATAAAGAGCCTTATTTCTAAGAGTTGGAACTCTTAGATGGTAGGAATTCGGGAGTATAGTACTAGCCACATGGGTTGGTTTATGTGACGGTAAAACCATGTGCAGATTCTTGTTAAATCACAATTTTGTTAATGGATTATTATGGTCCATTTGAAACAAATTTGGGGATACTCCAGTATTTGGTGAATAGATATGTGCATATCTGGTATTGGAAATCCAGATGGAATTGTTAAGATCTATGGATTATCGGACAGTGTGTTTAAAGATCTTCTTGAAGATCAAATCCTATATTTGGTTATAGGAAATAAGAAACATAGTTTAAACACCCGACCGGATCAATCACCACAACACAACGTCAAGTGCAACAAGACAAGACAACAGAATTGCTCTCCTCAAACTGTATATTCAACTAATGAATAAGTACAAAGATAAGTTGCTTAAAAGCACTCAAAGGGCTCGTAAAAGAAAGATGGCCCGATAACTCTAGAACTAAGCACACGTGGTGTCGTCCTTATAAGAAAGCACTGTATAAGTCGATCATTGCTATTTTGACTCTCTCCCTCAATGATCAACATCTCTCTTTATTTTAGAGTTTACTCTATTCATGGAACATATCTCCATGATAGTCTTACAAGTAAAGGCTTTTTACGTAACCAGATCTAAGCCAAGTTTGGCTCTAAAAGTCTCAAACTTTTCTTTACTTAAAGCTTTTGTAAATATATCAGGAACTTGTAATAACGTAGAACAATGTACAATACTTATATCTTCAGATTGTTTCACGCACAAAGTGATATTTTACTTCAATATGTTCTGTCTTCGCGTGAAAGATAGGATTCTTAGCCAATTGTATTCCACTTTGACTGTCACAGAAAAGAACAGTAGGATTTACCTGCTTCATGCCGATCTCACATAACAGCTTACGTAGCCAAACAGCTTCCTGGGTAGCAGAACTTAACACTTTATATTCGGCTTCTGTAGAAGAAAGAGAAATGTTATCTTGCTTCTTGCTAGACCATGAAAAATAACCACTACCAAAATTGAAGGCATAACTTGTTGTTGACTTTCTATCATCTATACTTCCTGCCCAATCAGCGTCAACATAACCCTGCAACTTAGGTAAAACACTCTGTCTTTTGTAGATTAGGCCAAGGTTAGGTGTACCTTTCACATACCTCAAAATCTTTTTTGCAGCTTTCCAATGGTCCATAGTGGGTGATGACATGAATTGGCTAATCAAACTTACAGCATAGCGGATATCAGGACGTGTAGTCGTAAGATATATCAAACTCCCAACTAGTTGACGAAATAGAGTAGCGTCAACATGTGCACTATCATCCATTCGAGATAATTTCTTACCAGCTTCGCAAGGGGTGATGGAAGGTTTGCACTCTGTCATGTGAAATCTCTCCAATATCTCGCCCACATACTTGTTTTGACATAATCTGATATCACTGCCAGTTTGCCATATTGCGACACCCAAGCAATAGTGCATAAGATCTAAATCTGTCATCTCAAACTGCTTGCATAAGTTGGCTTTGATAGAACGAGTGAGGTTCTCATCATTGCCCGTGATAATGATATCATCAACGTAAAGTACAATCAAGGCAATGCTATCATCATTTATAAGAACATAAAGGTTTGGATCTGAATTTGTTCTTACAGACCCATGAGAAATAAAGTAATTGTCAATGCGTCCATACCATACGCGTGGCGCTTGCTTAAGGCCATAAAGTGCTTTGTGTAGTTTACATACCTTCTGTTCTTGCCCTTTTGCCATGAAGCCCTGCGGGTGGACCATGTAAACTTTTTCCTCTAAGTCACCATTCAAAAATGTGGACTTCACATCCATTTGATGGATCTTCCACCCAAAATGAGATGCTAAGGCAATGATAAGGGTAGCGTAGTCCACTTAGCCATTGGAGCAAATGTCTCTTCATAGTCAATTCCTTTGCTTTGCTCATAACCCTTCACTACTAGGCGTGCCTTATGCTTTGCTATCGTGCCATCCGCATGAAACTTTGTTCTAAACACCCATTTGTTGTCAATGGGTTTCTTTCCAAGTGGTAGATCAACCAACTCCCATGTATCATGTCTGTGGATGGATTCTATCTCCTCTTCCATTGCCCTTTGTCACTCTTTGTGATCTTTTGCTTCATCAAAGGTTGATGGCTCTCGACACTTCAAAATGTCACTCATTAGGGCATAGTTCACATGATAACGATCGGGAGACTTCCTTTCCCGCGTTGATCTTCTCACTTCTGCTTGTGTGCTAGATCCTGGTTGATTTAGCTTTGCGTCCTTCATGATCTTTTCATACCATTTTGGTATCTTAGATTCAGGTGATACACTACGTGGAGAGTATGTATCCCAAGGAGTGTCTAAGTAATGTCTCTTACTTCCAACCAGTTTCTCCTTTATTGCTCCTATTGGCAAGTATCTCCCCCTAGGCTCTTGAATAGGTGGTGTCCTTTCATACTCGCCCTCTCGACTCTCGTCTTCACGTGCATCATCTTGTGGAGCATCTTCTTCCTCCAAAATTGTGGGAAGTCTTTTGATGCTTTCACCACTTGCATGGTCTTCATCTTCAAACCTATGCATCTCATCAAAGATCACATCTTTGCTAATGTGAATCTTGTTCATTACAGGATCAAAACACCTGTATGCCTTCGTCCTCTCATCATAACCGACGAAGATACACTTGATTGCTTTGGCATCAAGTTCCTTTCGCTCCTCCTTTGGCACATGTACATAGGCCTTACATCCAATGACACGAAACTTGTCGATTTTTGGCTTTATTCCTGTAAATGCTTCTTCGGGAGTCACATTTGGAACCGCAACTGTAGGGCTCCTATTTTGCAAGAACGTTGCCGCACTGCACGCTTCTGACCAAAGTGAATCGGTCAAGCCCATTTGCTTCATCATGGAGCGTGCACTCTCCATAATAGTCCTATTTTTCCTTTCAGCTACACCATTACTATGCGGCGTGTGTGACTGTGTGAATTGTCTTTTTATGTTGCGTTCTTTGCAAAAGTCCTCAAAATCATCAGATTTGTATTCGCCCCCTCTGTCAGATCGTAGCACTTTAGTGCGTGCATCTAGTTGGTTCTCTACCAAAGTCTTGAACTCCTTGAAGCGAGCAAAAGCGTTAGATTTCTTCTTCAAGAAATAAATCCATGTCCTCCTAGAGTAATCATCTATGAAAGTCATAAAATAATATGCTTTCCCCAATGACATGGTCTTCATTGGGCCGCACAGGTCGCTGTGAATGAGTTCCAGCAGTTTCTTAGCTCTTGCAGCTCCACCTTTCTTGAATGTCTCCCTGTGATGCTTTCCCATGACACATCCTTCACATATTGCATGATGATCATCCTGCAATGCCGGTAACCCTATTACCATCTTCAGCTTCGCCATCAATCTCAAGCTCCCATAGTTCAAATGACCAAGTCTTATGTGCCACAGCTCAGATTGAGATGTTGTTGAGATAGCCAAACCATATCTCCTGGTTTTGCAGCATCCAATTTATAAAGGCCACAGTTACTATCTCTATAACCCTGCCACCACTTTATGATTGTGGTTCATATCCCTCATAAGGCATCCATCCTTGACAAATTCAACCTTAAGATGTTGATTTGCCATTACACCAACAGAAAGCAAACTCTTTTTGAGTCCAGGAACATAAAGCACGTTAGGGATGTTCTTGATTTTACCATCAGGAAATTGCATAGATACATTGCCCACACCCTGCTCTTCATTTTGAATTTCCAGATGTTAAAGTTAGAAGCCCCATCAAGTTTGCTTGCATCACCCAAAATTGTCTCATTGATGTTTGCCATCTCCAAACTGCTTGAAACTCCACCTGTAGGCTATAAAGCGTATGCCGAAGGCAACGGTGATGTCAGAAATCACAAATAATGACCTGAAATTTTTGGCTTACCAGGCCACCCGCCGCACTTTTGCCAAATTGAAAGCCAAACTGACGTTGCTTTCCGAAATACTTCTCGTCACCAACTCCCAACTACCTACCCAGTGGAATGGTGAAATCACTTCTGGCGTGCTCCAAACACTTTCTCTACGGCAATCACTCTGTTTTGGTGTACCGTACTTGTAGGTACAGTCAGGGTGCCCTTCGTTTGGAGGCTATAGCCTTTCGTTTGGCCAAAATAGGCTAAAGGAGGTGAAAATAAGGGCAATTTGGGTTTTTGAACTGTTTCTTCAGTGTAAAGAAACTTCACCCTTCAAAAACTTGGGACCCAACAATTATTTCAGTTTGAAGATTTTTAATGAAGTTGCAATGCACTTTATACTTCAGACCCTTCAGGCTTTTTCACATCAATCCAACGGATCCTTTAGATCCAACGACCCACCTGACGTGCAATCACCATCGTCGATCTGTGTGACTCGAGATCGGACGACTTTCCATACTTCTGTGCGTTGACATGCTAGCTGAACTGGACGCGCGCGAGGTCTCGTGACCTCTCCTCCTCTTCTCCACGTGACCTCTCTCTTCACAAGCTATGGCTGCTACCTGTGGATCAATCTAACTGTTTACTTTCTCCACGGCCAGTCGCGGCCTCCTGGCTGCTGGGTCGCACTACCAGGGTGCCCATCCTCAACAACTTACAGCTCTGAAAATGTCCTCCTACAAGGAGATATCCACGATTTTGCTCTTTGAAATCCTAGCAGCTTTGAAGAGAAGGATATATTGGGCTTTACTCAGGCTTTCCCTGAGCTTTCACTTGCAGCTCCTATATCTAGCTGAGGTTGCCCTACAACAGGCAATGTTCTGCTCCAAACTGCTCTTCAAACGGTGTTTGATTGGATTTAAACCAATCACACATGCCAAACAACCCTTCAGAAGATTTTCCAGCTTCACTTTTTGCTTGCCCTCTGATTCAGCTGACAATCCCCTGCCTCTGAATCTTCTTACAGTTTTGAGCTATTTCACGAATCTCCACAGAGTCGGTTTTGTGCTTCCTAGCCAACAAACCGTCGTGAATTCACAGCTCTCTATTCTTGTCCGGTGATTCAAGCCACCAAAGGCTCTGATACCAAGTTAAGAAACATAGTTTAAACACCCGACCGGATCAATCACCATAGCACAACGTCAAGTGCAACAAGACAAGACAACAGAATTGCTCTCCTCAAACTGTATATTCAACTAATGAATAAGTACAAAGATAAGTTGCTTAAAAGCACTCAAAGGGCTCGTAAAAGAAAGATGCCCCGATAACTCTAGAACTAAGCACACGTGGTGCCGTTGAAATAAGAGAGCACTGTATAAGTCGATCATTGCTATTTTAACTATAGGATAGTCAGATAATCTTTTTGATTTTTTGTTGGGCAGATCTAAAAGCAAAGAACTTTCTTGGAGAGAAAATTGATGGTATGGGACGTCAATGATTTCAAAGGGAGAATTCTTGTGTGAGAATGATCTATAGAACAGTGGTTAGTAATTACATTATTGGTGATACTAACAGTTGAAACCATTGGTTAATTTTGTTTAGGGTATTTGGAGAGGTTATGAGATAAAGATCCAGATCCCTCAATGGTATCTCATAAATTCCAAATTGAAAACCCTTAAAAGCTATTTCTCTTTTATTTTAAAACCTCTACCTTTAGAAATTTCTTAAATACAAGGCAATTGGATTGAGATTCATATAATTTTTTCCCATGTAGAACAAGGTTCTGAAGGACTGTTAAAGTTATATGAATTTATACTTCCATTTCAGTTTCTGAATATAGCTCAGATTTAATTGATGTTTTCAATTGATCAAGCGGAATTTAAACTTCATGAGCCCAAATTATTATCTCTATTTGATAGTTGATTATTGAGAGTAGTGTTTCTATCACTCGGGATAAGATATTTTATGATTTTCAAGAAAAAGTCCAGTTTGTATGAGTTTTTCGATCATATTTGGCAAGAAGTCCTGGCAAGAAGCTCTTTAAGGAGAGATAATCTTGGAAAGCAGGATTCCAAGAAATCTCGCGAAGAGAAGATACTTGATGATTATACCATTCGGAATGGTTTGCTTTTCCGTAGAGGAAAAGTCTGTGTGCCAAATATCATGGACATTAGGGCCCAAATCCTGCACGAGTGCCATGATAGCCCCATCGTGGGACACCCTGGTATACAGAGGACTCTTGACCTTGTTAAAAGAGAATTTTATTTGCCAAAAATGAAAGGTCACGTCGAGGCATACGTTCAAAAGTGTGAACAATGCCAAGTAAATAAAGCGGAAAGACTCAAAGCAGCTGGTCTGTTGCATCCATTGGAAATTCCCAGCAAGAAATGAGAAAGTATCTCCATGGATTCTGTGGTCGAACTTCCTAAGTCAAGGAAGGGTCACGATGCTAGTTGGGTAGTAGTTGACATGCTGACCAAAATGGCACAGTTTATTCCAACAAAAACTATTGTCAAAGCTTCTAACTTGCTCAACTTTTCGTTGAAAAGTTTGTTCAGGTTGTATGGATTGCCGAACGATATTGTTAGTGATTGTGATTCCAAGTTCATTGGCAAGTTTTGGCAAGCGGTCTTTGAAAGACTGGAAACTACTTTAAGTCTATCGTCTATCACCCACAAATCTATGGTCAAACCGAATGCGTTAACCAGTCAATGGAAGATATGCTTCGTGCATATGTTTCCAGGCGACAATCAGATTGGGAAAAGTATCTACCAATGGTTGAGTTCGCATGCAATAGTATGAAGCATTTTGCCATTGGTTGTAGTCCTTTCATGCTCTTGTACGGCTTTCAGCCTTATTTCCCTATCTCCGTTGTTGGACTCAAAGGTCTCAAGGTTCAAGCTGCAGCGGATTTCTTGCATGATATGCAGGAAATGTTGCAGGTGGATAGGGAAAGCATTACATCGGCTCAAGATAGAGCCCAGTTCTATGCCAACCGAAGTCGCGCTCCTCGAGAGTTTGAGATCAGTGATTGGGTGTATCTTAGAATCCCTAAGGACTCTAAGACACTTCGAACGAAAAAATGTCTGAAGTTATCTCCACGTTTTAGCGGTCCTTTCAAAGTTCTTAACAAGATTGGTAGGGCTGCTTATAGACTAGAACTCCATGTTGGAACTAAGATTCATCATGTATTCCATGTTAGTCGTTTAAAGCAACAACTTGGTGGGAAAGATGACCTGATTCCCACAGATGATCTAGTTCTATTGGAGGATTTGACTACTTTTGTACCCCATGAACCGAAAAGGATCATGGATACTCGTCGACATCAGCTGAGAAATTGTTTGATTTCTAAACATCTGATTCGTTGGAAAGGTAAGTCAGATGATGAGGACATCTGGGAGGAGGAAGATTTAACACTTAGAATTGTGTCGATTGCTCCAGGGCATGGGGGTGGGTCGGTTGTGACCCTACGATTGGACAGTTACAGTGCGTTGTCACTGGTATGGGGTGTGCAGAACTTTCAAGGCAGTCGATGATCCTAGGGAGTTGTAACAGCTCTGATACCACTGTAGGAAAAATAGCAATTATTCTTCCATAGAGAACATGATGCAAGTTCGAATAAATCAAACTAATTTCAGTGTCTTTAATTGCGATTTTATCTCATCTATGTACTAATAGAACAATATTTATTCTGACTAAATATGCATGTGGAAATTATATACGAAAGCAAGATACTATATACGAAAGTATGAGACAACTCAAGGCCATCTAGACAATAAGAAACTATTGATCAAAATGAATTTTATAACTCTGAATATGATTCATCAATATACCTCTCTTGCTGTCTTATCTTGTTGTTGTGTCTCTGATCAAGTGACTTTCAACGAGTAGTGCATATGTATTTATATTGCTTCAGGACAGGTCTTTTGGCCTTTTAATATTGTAACAATAGACTCAAATCCCGCTACTTAGAACATTCATTTCATCTCCCGTATACACAACCATCTCAACAAAAACTTTCAAAAACATTTGATATTCAAAAGTTCAATACAATAACTCAAATCATAGAAAAGCTGATAACGGTTGAGAAAATCTCTCACCTTGCCTTGATCGGCCAATTTGAAACGTAGATCTAGAAATAGATCTAGTATAAAAGGTAGTCTATGTGACTTAAGACTCACTTGAATAGAAATTTGCTCCCTTGCAACACATCCAACTTGGTTAGCAATAACACAAGCATCTAGTTTGAACAACTTCCCTTGCCTTTTACCTTTTCCAATCAAGACATCCTTCCTTTTGATCAAACAAGCATCTCCATCAAGCTCCACCTTGAGGCCTTTACTTAGCATTTGGCTCACACTAAGTAAATTCTTGGTAATAGATGGAATAAACAAGACATCCTCCAAATGAACATTCCTATTTGTAGAGAGAGACATAGGAATTGTGCCAATCCCTTTGATTGCACACTCACCATCATTGGCCGTGTAGATCACCCTCTTGTCATCTTCATATGCCAACAAAGAAGTGAAGTACTCTTTGTGAAAGGTCATGTGTGAACTTGCTCCACTATCAATCCACCAAGGATCTAGATCTCCATCATTAGCAAGCATACATGAAGACATCACAAAAGCATCATCATTTGCATCTTGAACATCCAAACCATCCTCATCAAAAGTAAGATTACCTTGCTTGTCTCCTTGATCTCTCTTCTTCTTGTAGCACTCACTTGCAAAGTGTCATTTGATGCCACAATAGAAGCACTTGAGCCTTGATCTATCCTTCTTTTTGCCACTTGAAGAAGCATCCACTTGATCTTGCCCTTTAGACCACTTACTTTTGGCTTTGCCCTTGAATTTGCCCTTTGTGAACATAGCATCCTCTTGAAGTGTCGATGTAGATCCACCTCTTGCTTGAAGCCTATATTCCTCATTGATCGATATCTCTTGAAGATCCATCAAACTTGGCAAAGTCTTTTGAATAGAAATACTTTGAACAATGTTAGCATGAGCATCCA
Organism: Diphasiastrum complanatum; assembly: GCA_029204225.1. Lineage (NCBI taxonomy): Eukaryota > Viridiplantae > Streptophyta > Lycopodiopsida > Lycopodiales > Lycopodiaceae > Diphasiastrum > Diphasiastrum complanatum. Next base: position 8,098 of record MU834173.1, on the reverse strand, counting down.
ACAAGCCATTAAGAATCACTTGAATAAGCTCTCCTTCCTTAATGCTTTCATCTATGCAAGCTAACGCATCATTCAATGCTTTCATTCTCAAAACAAAAGTACTTGGACTTTCTTCATTCTTTTGCAAACAAGAAAAGATTTGCCTTCTTAGAGTCAACACTCTAAAAGTAGACTTGGATTCATAAAGCTTCTTCAATGAATTCCAAGCTTCCAAAGATGATGTGCACTTACCAACTTCCTTGAGAAGCTCATTGGTAACATTCATCTTTATCATGTGTAGAGCCTTCTTGGCCCTTTTGTCATAACTCAATTGATCTTGTTGTGTTGCTGGTCTCTCCTCCAGACCTACAACAATATCCAAAACATCATTCATCTCAAGAAGTGACTCCATCCTCACTTTCCACAATGAATAGTTACTTGAGGTAAGCCTATCATTGGCTTTCAACATGACTCCAATTGAGGTTGCCATGTAGCAATTACTTGGTCTTCTCTTTCAACCTATTTCAATGCACAAATCACACCTTTGAACAACAACAAATGCTTTCAAAAGAAATCACCAAGATTTGAAACTATCTCACAAATTCTCTTCTAGCACTTATCCAACACATAGAATCATGGAATCTTGATCAACCTATAAGTAGGGAGAGAGAGAGAGAGAGAGAGAGAGAGAGAGAGAGAGAGAGAGAGAGAGAGAGAGAGAGAGAGAGAGAGAGAGAGAGAGAGAGAGAGAGAGAGAGAGAGAGAGAGAGAGAGAGAGAGAGAGAGAGAGAGAGCTTGTAATGCTAGGGTGCGAGGGTAGCTATCAACAAGGGTGGCATTCTGGCTGAATTGCTAGTAAGCCAACTGTGAAGCGTGCTAGTTCTAATAAAATCAGCCAGTAATCCAGTTGTTATGATGGATTCCAACAATGCTGGGGTGCGAGGGTAGCTGTCAAGGGTGGCATTCTGGCTCAATAGCTAGAACACCATCTGTGAAGGGTGCTAATTCTGGTAGAATCAGCCAATAATCCAACTATCATGATGGATTCCAGCAGAATGTCTTAGTAAGACAATTGGCTTTTCCTTATACAAATTGTGGTTGAAAATTGTGCTCGTGGAACTGCCTCCAAAACACAAAGAAAACCAGAGCAGACAACATTACAGTTTAGAAACAAGTGGATCGTTGCATCTCTTATCCACTAACTTAGGGTGGTTTCACATGGATGCTCATCCAATTATGCACATAGAATGAGACACATAAAGCCTATATAACATGACCTTGCATTCATGGCAAATTTCAGTGCTTATGAGAAAACATTTTTTTAACTTACTAAAAAGCCTACTACTAGTCGGGCTTAAAAAACCTACTAGTCCTAGTTTTACAACTTATATAACAATGTTTCAACGACCATGGGAGAGAGAGGGAGCACGCATGGCCACATGGAGGAGGTAGGAGGGAATAATCTGAATATATTCCCTCCTGCCTCCGGAGGTGAAAAAGTGAACCTCCGGAGGGAGGCCAACCTCTGGAGGCAGCCTTTGCTAGTTGGCAGAAACATGTCCAATGAGATGATGACACATAGGTCAGAGGTAGAGTGCTACCTCCGACATGTGGACTGTCCCCACATTTTCGGAGAATGCCACCAGTGGTAGTCTTTTTCATGTGGACCAACTAAGAGGGAGGAGAGGAGAGGGAGGTTGAAGGCTGAAGCGGTTGCTGAAGGGCCCGTGGGCCGCTGGAGGCTGTAGGCTGCATTGAGGCCATTGCTTAGTTGTAGCATGTAGGCCTAATGCCCTTGTGCATCAAATTAAAAACTCCAAGTTTTTTTTATAGTATGTTAAAAAAGTGTTACCCCTTTATATTATTAGGCTTTAAGATCCTACAACTATAAATTTAGTAGGTTTTAAAAATGAGCTTGTAAGGCTTTGTAGGTTTTTCACGAGCACTGATGGCAATCTTGTTGCTTTAATATTGTGGTCAAATTAATCCACCGTATCATTAGAGCAACAAGATTGCCATCAACGCAAAGTCAAGTACAAGAAGCTTTAAGTGTCACTCTATGTCCATAATTGGATGGACATCATTATACCTATGTTGTTATCATTTTAATATGAAATTTCGAAGACGAAGTTACAAAATTAATCACTCTCATAAGGCCTCAAGATAGATGACGCACAAGTTCTCTCTCTCTCTCTCTCTCTCTCTCTCTCTCTCTCTCTCTCTCTCTCTCTCTCTCTCTCTCTCTCTCTCTCTCTCTCTCTCTCTCTCTCTCTCTCTCTCTCTCTCTCTCTCTCTCTCTCTCTCTCTCTCTCTCTCTCTCTCTCTCTCTCTCTCTCTCTCTCTCTCTCTCTCTCTCTCTCTCTCTCTCTCTCTCTCTCTCACACACACACACACACACACACACACACACACACACACAAAATTGTTGTAGAGTTACATTGCATTGTTCTAGGATTTTATGTTCTAACCATTAATCTTAAGATCCAAATATGTTAATGGGTGGGATTTGAGCTAGCATCAACAAGACATCGACTTCCCTCTTAAAGTTACCCAAGTTATCCCATTGTGCTTGACCATTTTAACCCATTAGGGCCACTTTTATTTTTGTGTATGTCTAGACTCTAAGCTTATAATGTGCGAAAATTGGGGACGACATCTCCTGTGTCGACCTATTGAGTTCACCAAATACTTTGAAGCTTGGTGCAACTACCCCAAAATATAATACTTTTCATAAGCTTAAATGTGTTTGTTTTATTATAGTCGAAGTGGCCACCATGCAAACATCTATTAAACTATTTGCTTTATGCCAATCAAAGTTATTTAAAATTAATAACTTGAATGTATAATTTAATTAAGAAAAATGGACTTGTATCCATCTGGCACTGAGACGAATTCAAAGAATTCACAAACATAATGTTTTGAATTTGTGGTATGAAAGCCACTATTCATAATATGCAATTTGCAAACAAATTATTGTGCCATTCTTTGGAATTAAAGTTGGCATAATGTCATTTTGAAATTGCCAAATTTTTCTTTGTAACTAATTTGATATATATTTTGTGAGGGGTTTGGACTTTCGAAACACCAAGTCTTAGTACTATTTTCTTTTGTAGGATAATTTAATGTTTGGAAGAATATTTACATGATTATAGACATTAGTCTATAGAATACAGCAAAAAAAAAAAAATATTAAATGTTGTATAGTGTCAGAAGAGTAATGGATGGACTTTAGGGATTCACACAAAGAATGAAAACTATGATATCCTATTCCAAATGTTTAGATAGATATAACTACCTATTAGTTTTGTTATTGTAGAATTTCTAATGCAAATTCGTTGTTGATGGTTAGTTTGATTCAGTCAGTTAGCAATGTGTAATAAATAATATATACAACAAGATAGAACAAAGAAAGATCATAACTTGAGAAATGTGAACTACATAAGAAATAATTTTGAAATAAGAGAAAGCTAGGAAGCAACATTCATGCATTTTGCGATCATTGAAAGGTAATTCTTTCTTGCATAAAATAATACTTCTTGGTACTAATATTTTTAGGATATCCAAATGTTCTAAAATACAACAATTCAGTCATCTAAAATCGCTAATGTGATCCATCAAGTCTCAGACAATTATAACTCAATCCAAAGTACTACAACTACTTTAATGAGTTAATAGCCCCATCTCTAGCATCACTTGCAAGAGATCGACAATCTATCTGTATCTCAATAGATTTATCAGTCTCCTATAAATCTGGAGATCTAGACTGAACTTCATACAGAAGCACTTATAGACTACAATCTATAGTAGAATACAATCCACTAAAGTAAGCAAAACTCTCAATAAGCAACCAATTACTTTATGAGACATGCATGTGAGATCAATAGGACCATGGCATTTCTAACATCCAAGAGTAGCTTGCATCTGAAGGATTCAGAAACAATACTATCAGGAATAGGCCACTCATCACTATGAAAACTTGGCAATGGAATTACTTCAAGCTTGCCAAAACCTCCATCCGTTTGTGGCATATATGAAAATATACCACTATCTACAATATCCTTTGGACATCTTCCTCTGTATTGGAGCTTTCCAACATCAGAGTGAATCACTTCCAATATTACTGCAAGTGATTGTGTTGGCTCTCATTCACTTATGTTTGATGGATTTAAATCTGAAAGAAAAAAACGTGAATAATTTAAATCGTAGTCTGGAGAGCTTCAATCAAAAAACACCTATGATTGTTGTAGAGTGCATACATTTTGATATACTTACACTTACATTTTCGATGATCATGAGGATTGATATCCTGTACTTTTATTTCTGAATGCATTGAAACATGTTGTACTAATACTTCTAATATAGAGTGACCTCCAGGAGTTTTCTTGACCTCCAAAATTTTTGCTTTCCAATAAGATTTGTATGTCATCTTCGCCCTTTTCTTTTATCGAAAATTGCCCTTTGATGATGGATGCAGCAACACCCATGAACTCTTTGTATATTTTGTTGGCTTCCAGTTATCAGCGTCATCTTTCTCATTGTAAAGAATCACAAACTCAACTGTAGATTTTGGTCTCCTTGCCATTGCTATTTTCAAGGCTTGGGCGCCAAAAATCTCTCTGATATGATACTCAATTTAATTTTTCATATCACATTTAATTTGATGAGAATGCCATAGTACTCACAGTGCATACTATATTTCTAGTTACTGTGCATACTATATTTCTATAATGGTAACTAGTCTAGTTAACAAATTTCATTGTACTAACCAACATAGTTAAATAAATTTAACTTGGGGTATTGTCATCGGGCAAATTGTCGGGCAGGAAGAGCGAACCAATGGGATATGTCCATGTTGCCCGATGCAAATTTCAAAGTTTGGTATAATATATTTTTATTTTTTAGTTTATTTGAGCTACGTTACATAGATTTGAAATTTGTGTATTTTGATTGGGCCAGGTGGTAGTCGAAACTAAGAAAAAATAAATAAAAGTATCTTTACAAAGGGTCTTTTTTTATTTTGGAATTCCTCTAATGGATTGCTATTCTCTTGCAAGAGATGCTAGAAATAGGGGCATTTAACTCGAGAGAGTACCTAGGGTACTCATAATTGAGTTAAAAAATTATTTAGATTTTGATGAATCTCCTAGAGATTATAGTAGGATGAATTGTTATGCCTTAGAAATTTGGATCTTCTAAGAGTATTTGTACCAAGAAGCAGGAGTTTCTTAGAATCCAAAGTCAACTTGGTTTTCCACAACCAACTATCTATTCACAAACAATATTGACATCGAAAGGTGGACATAATATTGATGGAGAGATAGTAATCGTCTTCGCTCATTTGTCATTAAATCGATTGGTTGTGGAAACTCATTGTACAATATATCAAGCATCTTGTCTTTGTTCCCTTGGTTTTGTTGCTCCCAAGGATTAAACAAATCGTGACCAAAGTATTTAAGAGTAAGGTCGCGCAATCTATTGATGATGACCTTACCCCTGTCCATGATGATGGAACCGTCCTCATCAAGGTCATAAAAAATAGACGGCATCTCCATCGAAATGAATCCACGATTTTGTTGATCGGATTCTCCTTCAGAAAGACAAAGGACTTTCATCCTTTCCCTTTCCTCAGGGAGATAGCATAGTATAAAAAATCCCGCACTCGATCGGAATCTGATCCCGAGGCTTGTACTCTTCCACGGGAAGAGGATCTTGGCCTCCTCCTTGATGCTCCGCTACCACTAGTAGACATGACTATTGAGAAAAAAAGAAAAAGTTGTGAAAAGAACTTGGAAAGATATGAAATGTGAAAAATGAAAAAGAGAGTATGTGAGAGATGTGTGAGATGTGTGAGAGAGTGTGAGCCAAAAAAAGAAACAAAAGATTTTCAATGTGGAATGTATTACCAAAAGGTACAATGAAAAATGGATTTTTTTTTGTACCACCAAACCATGCTCTTCGCCATGTATCTTCACAATATTTGACATGCAAAACTATGCTAGATTGCTATCAATGTATTTGTAATAGACAAACAAAACCTTCTGAAATAAGGCAAATTTGGCATTAGTTCAAAACTAGACCACAAAGGAGCCTTTATATTGGCTAAAGAAACCACGCACCCTCTTTTCTATGGAACTCCACAATGATTAGAAGGTATTCGCTTCTCACAAAAACTTAAAAGGCATTCGAATCTCACAACATTTGGCTTCTGTCGGCTAGTTATATGGTAGTTAACACTAACTCAAATTCCAAAGATACTCCAAGCTCAAAATCTTCCAAATGGGTTCTCCAAAATACAAGTTCATCACCTTCATGTAATCCCAAGTACATAAACCACTAGGTGAGTTAACTCTTTATTTCTCAAATCAAATCCAAAAGCTAAATATATTCATTTTAATCAAGTCTAAATCTTATCCACAATTTCTTGCATAAAATAGTGCTTCTTGGTACTAATATTCTCAGGATATCCAAATATTTTAAAATACAACAATTCAGTCATCTAAAATCTCTAAGAGATCCATCAAGTCTAAGATAATTATAACTCAATCCAAAGTACTGCAATTACTCTAATGAGTTGATAGCCCCATCTCTAGCATGCAAGAAATCTTTAATCTATCTGTATCTCAATAGATTTATTAGTCTCCTATAAATTTGGAGATCTAGACTGAACTTTGTACACAAGCACTTATAGACTACAATCTGTAACAGAATACAATCCACTAAAGTAAGCAAAATTTTCAATAAGCAACCAATTACTTTACGAGATATGCCTGTGAGATCCATAGGACTCAATAAAAACTGGAGTAAAGAGATTTATATTTTCAAAACACTGATCTATGTTCGACTCAATCAATAGGCTTGAAAATATACACTCATAATAACTAAGTATATGTTTATGACTCGTCAATCACAAATAATTAGATTCTCATGATTTGTCAATCATAACCCTAAACCCTAAACCTCATACTTAATTATTAAGGAACACTGGAGTGTATGTCCAACCAACCTTGGCTGAATTCCAAAGATTTAATTTACCTTCTTGGTATCATTATGATTCGGTATCCAATTCAGCTCTCTGGGTACAATCACTAATGAATTGATTTTAATTCTCAACTGAAAAAAACTCACCCAAGAATTCCGTATATCCTATGCACACAATTTTCTTGATGAATCCAAATGACTCATAAATCATGTGTCTTACAAACAATATACACAAAACAAACAGTTTTCGATGAATTATATTCACACTATCTGTTTTACCAATATCGAAGTGTAGGATTTGTATAAAATTATCACTTTGATGGGCTACAATTTATTTTAAATGCCTTGAGTTGAACATCGTACTTGTATAAGTTGTAATGAGCACATGCTACATCATACATCCTTGAAACTAGAATGTCGACTCTATGAAAATGCTTCTTGGTTTCCAAGGGGAGGCTCGAACCTGGGACCAAAGAAACTCCGGATGCCAAGCTAACTAGCTGAGCCAACCCCGCTGGGTGACTCTCTGAAAAATGTGAATACCCCGTAGAGTAATTGCAATTTACAAACATCAAATTTCAAAGAGTTGCCACTTTAGCATCGACCTACCACAAAGCATGGCCTAAATTTTGAAGTTTGAACAATGGGCCAAGTTGTTATGGTCTTTTGGGACTTTACTAAGTGGCCCCCATTGAGCTCGCCGCCTAATAAAGTCTAAAAGAGGTGGGAATCTGTAAATGTTTACATTATACTCCAACCTTTCAGCTTCCAAAGTTTCAAAGTTTCAAATTTCAGCCTTTATATTTCTATTGTGGTTAGAACTTCATGGAAATTGACAAAACTTGTACCGCTTGAAGCTCCTACCATGATCCATCTAGATTCTAAATTGATGAGATGCTGCCGACAACCTTCAATTTTATTTTAGTAAATGATTACTTGGAATCTAATATGGAAAATGTAAATAGCTATAATCTAATAAATTATTAAATTGGAAAATAATATTGAAATCGTTTAAATGAAAGTCCATCATTTGTAGAATGAGTTTGAAGGGCAAGTTCTATGTAAGGACATCACATTGAGAGCCATGAACATTATGAAGATGTCACGGAAATAAAGCACGAAAGGCAACCATGAACATCAA
>MU834172.1:0-48941 GCA_029204225.1 Diphasiastrum complanatum | reverse complement strand
GACAGGTGCTGAAAGAGGATCATGATATATTATCATGGATATTCTCAAGGACATCTTATCCTAGGATCATCAAGGACCATATAGATGGAGGATTTCTCATGTTCGAGGAGTTGGAGACTTCAATGTTGAATGGCACTTAGCAGGTGATTTGAAAACATTGAAATGTATGTATAATGTCTCTCACGGTGCTACATCAAAACACCCTTGTTTGTACCGCATGAAAATGGCAAAAGATATAACTAGGAGTACAGGAATTACTAGAGAATATGCAGATCCAAACTGGAAGCCTGTGCTGCCTATCCCCTTAAAAAATGTGCATGTTTGCACATAAGGTTAGATTAATAGAAAAGATCATTTATCTTCATATAGTTTTTGTTTGGAATACTAAGCCAGCATCATTAGCAAAGGAAGCTATCTCTCGATTAGAAGATGTTTTATCAAAAGCAAAACTCCATAAAGGACATGTCAAAATTCAAACAGATGAAAAGCTTTCAGGAAAGAATGGGAACATGCCAACTAAGCCAAGCATAGGAGGAGCAAAAACACGTCATTTTCTATCAAATCATATTGGTAAGGCTTCTAATATTCAACACTCAGTCTGGACATATATTATTGTTGCCACTCAGGACTTCGAGAAAGACGGCAAAACCAGAGTACTAAAAGTTGATGTATGGAAGAAGCTTGATAGTATGATTGCTATTTTAAGAAAAAAAAAATACTCTGATATCGATAAGAAAGCTGTCCAAAGGACTTGTGTCGAGTTTGTTAATGCAGTATCAAAAGCATGGGGAGAAGATCACATCACTCATTACATAGTTAGTATAAACTTTTCAAGATGCTTTCAATTTTTCATATATATTTAGATCCAAACATAAGACTAACATTATGATTTTGACATATGCAACACATACTAAGAGATCATACAACATTTTTTGCAAACACATATGGAAGCTTGAGTGTATGGTCATCACAAGGGATGGAGAAGTCACACTGGCAAGCACGAGCAGCATTTCATCAAAATACACAACATGGCAGAACCAATGAAAAACGAAATTACATTTGTCAATTGTTTCAGTGGTTCTACCGTAGAGTTCAGATTCGACATATAACAAAGTCCACACAATACAACAAGTTTAGAAAAGCATGCAAATTCATACATGAAGAGAAAATTAGATGATTGCTGAGTAGAAGATCATCATGACATGTTCAGAATTGCTTTGCAAATTCATTGAACAAGAGAGGAGAAATACCCAATGCAAATGTATTGTATTATACAAAGTATCAACTATTCATCATCAGATCTTGTATCAGATGCTATGGTAGTATTGTCATGAAGAAATTCTCTGCTAGCGTATGCATCTAATAGATGTGCATTATCCTTATTTCCACTAAGCTCAATATAAGTGGAATACAATGAATAATGGGAGCTCCTTAAAGGAACATTCCCATCAGTAAAGCCTAAAATGTTCAAAACATAAGATCTTTTGACAAAAATGATCTTATTTGTCTTAACAAATTTATGTCCTCCTAAATAAAATGATAAAGCTTTAACTGCCATTATAAGACTCTCCCCGACTGGGCTCAGCTTGGAATGAGCAATACAGATCTCACTCTTCAAGAAATGTCAAAGATAGTGGCCCAGTCCACTGTCCCTCTGGAACGAGGATGCATGTTGTCTGAAACCACCTCGTCTCGCAGCAAAATCATCTATTATGAGAGCATCCTGTAATAGGAAATATGTTAGCAAAAGCACATTCAGTGATTGAAACATTCAAATGCAAGGAAGATTAAACAATTACACATTCTTCATAATCAGCAGCAACCAGATCAGGATGATCAATATAATGACCATGTATTGAAGTGGAATCATCAGTGAAATGCATTAATGATGGACGAGGGAAGCCCATCTGGGATTGAAATGCCGTGAATTCTTCATCATCCTCAACTATATTTGATAAAGTCTTATTCAGACATTCTTCATCGGTCATAAGACCCTCCTCATCATCAAAATGAGTACCAGCAACAAGGTCATCTGTCTCAAAATCTACAAAGTCGGAGAATTCGGAAATTGTGCCGGATAATAAGCATAGAACCTCGTCCTCACGATAGTCAAAAAATTTACATAAATCAGCAGTAGTAAAATATACATCGTCATTAATATAATATACAGGCAAATTGAAAAGACATTTCTAATCCTCCATAGATTTGGATTCATCATCAGATGTATTTTGGCCAATGAAAGAATCCCGGAGAACATCAGTATTTAAATCAATGAAGTCACTTTCTTTATCAGGAGTGTCGATAAGAAAGTGACTGATATCCTTAATGGCTGACTGAACAGAGGAGGGTGCAAAAGGAGGGTCAGCAACATGAAACTCATCATCATCTGGGATCTGAACTAAAAGAAAAAGTACGAAACCACTCTGATATTCAACCAATCGACATTTCTTGTTGCAATACGGACACATAGAACTACTTTTGAAAAGATCAAACAATTTGGTGAACGTTCTATCCAATCTATATCTAAAAGCTGGGAAGAAATGAACAAGATCAGTATAATGCATGTACTGGAGTTGACCTATGGAGAAAACAGGCTTGCTAAGTATATCTCTGAATCTGACATAATGTTCATAAAATACGTCAGAATTTGGTTGTGTAGTTCTAAAAACATGTAGATAAGGCATGAATATGCTGTGGAAGTAGTCCAGATTTTCAGTGATCCCAAATTCACTCAGAAATGAACTCAAGCCTGATTCTCGTGAGGATGATGAGGAAGAGACCATGGCAGTAGCGTGAATATCGCACTTGTGCACGCGGGAGAACTGAACCAAAACTAACAATCAAAATGGCGCAGAAGATGGATATGTACGGCAGAGAGATACAGAATATCGCACTTGTGCGCGAGTAGGTATACTTGCAAGCAAACGGACAGAAATGAGCGCGCACAAAAGCGATATGTTGCAAATTTTGAGAACGCAAAAGGTAAAAAATTATTCGATTTCCATGCCATTCATACTAAATTTTTGCACGTGTGGTCAACGGACTTATGACACGTGTCTACTTTCAATTCGACAACAGGTGCAGGCACGTGTGAGATGACACCTGCACACGTGTGAAATGACACCTAGACACGTGTCGCGTGTTCATTTGAGTGCTTATAAACACGTGTCACTCTCGCATTCGGTCGTACAAATCCCACACGTGTAGTGTGACAGAGTGACATGCGTCGCACTCGCATTTGTCCGTACAACTCCCACACGTGTGACAGGACGTTCTTTTGCACGTGCGAACCCCGATATAAAATCACAAATTTCGATGAATTTTTTTCACTTTTTTTTTCGCTCCGCATATCACATTTGTGCGCGCCCTTCACGATCAAAATTCCTCCTACTACCTTCCATGCGGACAGGTCCAATACCTCTTCCTACGTGTCATCCCAATAAATTACTATTTTTGTACGAAAAAAAACTTCATTATCTTTTATGTTTGATGTTTGATCAAGTTCTTAGTGAGTTTTCATCTCTTTCATTGAGTAGATGTTGATTTTTATACATTGGCAGGATTGGTAGAGTTGATCTATTTCTAACCAAAGATCAGGTTATGGAATTGCATCTTAAATGATGTAAAATTCTTCACACAAGGTTCTTCTATAGGATGCATCTTGTCCCTCTAAATGTTATCTCTAGCTTGCATTTGAGTAGTACGATTGCAACAAGAAATTGGACAATTGTTGAAATAATGGCCAAGCTTTCTACCATTGAAAATATGAATCGGACAATCCAGATTCAAGGGTTGTCTAAACATTTCACCTTTCTCTCATTCAATCTCTAGATGTTTAAAGGATTTTTCTCCAAAATTCCATGATATGCATGCACACAATAGTGAGAAAATGGTTAAACAATGGGATTATTATCATAGTGCACAGTAATACTTATCAGTTCATAAATTTTCACTAACAAAAAAAAAAAAACATTTTGCATCAAACATGGTGTAAACGATAAGTAAGTATATGTACGAGACTCATAGATATGTTCATTATAGTTAATACATGGTAATTGTCTTGCAATCGCTTATGAAATCTCTTTAACACTCTTATACTACAAGTTGAACATGACATCAAAAGAAAAATAGGTGCCAATGTAGCTTATGAATGGAATTGTAGAGCAAAGAAATAAGCTACTTTGTCATTGCAAATGCTAAATATAAAAACCTAGATTTTTCATGTTAATCATGGTGGTCAATAGACACTTGTAGGCTTGAGATTATGCTTTCTATAATGATAAAATAACTTATCGTTAGAAAATTTATTTGACTGAGTAATTTTTTTATGCCACAACTATTATGACATCTAATTCACGAAAAGCACAAAATGCATAAATGACCTCCAAATATGCATGCAAGTATGAGAAAAGAATTTTATTGTACTTAATTCTTTATTTTTATGGTGAATATTATCATTTTCAACCATTAGCCAATGAATTTTAGTTTCTTAGTTTATGTCCTATTCATAATTTTTAATTTCTATTTTGGTGATAATACTCTTTTATATTGCATTGTTAATCGACACTCTTTATCTATTCTTGGAAATTCAAACATCCATCCATATCACATGCAAGATATATCCTTCGTTGTTTGTGCTTAACGATATTATATCAATATTTTTCATTCATAAGCATAAAAGTAGTGTATCAAGATGAATCAAAGGACTCGGTATGCATAATTTATTGTACCTAGAGATTACCTAGTCTAATCAAAGCATGAGATGGGCTTTTCTCCTCGAGGAAAGACCAACAAATCGTCACCCATTATGTCATTGATGGACGTTGTCCTAAACAATTTGTTCTTAAATATCATATAGAGTTTAGATGATAATATGCATTTTTCTAGTGACATGATGCTATAAGAAAAAATGTAAATGAAACTTTAATATTATGTCAATTACTAGTATTAACTAATCTAGAATTTTCAAGATAGATCTTTTTACAAGCTTCATAACTTTAAACTATCAGTTTCAACTTATGAGAGAAATCAAATTTTATGACACAAGCACACAAAAGTTTATAAAAATGCATGCATACAAAATATACATGCGTGCATCTTCACAATCTTAAGTTACATCATACAGTCACTTCTTGATTCAAAAAGTATTAGATAGGAAAATTTTCATATTTAGTGTATAATGAGAAGTCCTAGTGGCAATAGTAACTGAGATATAGGTGAATAATAATGGCATAAGGAAAGTATTTCAAATTGAGGAGAGAAGGTGTGATATAAAGAGAGTATGGGAATATGATCTACACAACATCTATATTAGTTTGAAATTAGATCTTGTCAATGCTTTGGAATGAGTCTTATCACACAAATAGAACAAATGACACTACTCATTACCCCTCCCCGAAAGATGTTCTTCCTTTGAAACTCTGATGATTTCGACACTACATTTGCCAATTCAATTGAGGTCCAAAAGAGGTACTTCTAGGAATGTCTACCTTCAATCAACACCCAAGGCACCAAATTTTTTAAACAATACCCTAACCTTGCATCCTAGGGAATTATAACCTCACATTCACAAACTCAAAGGCACAGGTCCTACCCTTGAAAGATACCTTGGTCAAATCTAGCCACAATCCAAATGGTGAGAGCAAGTCTTCCTCACTAACTTCCTTTTTTTATTAATAAAAGATGGGAAAACCCATCGGAGTACAAAGGAATACATGTAGAAAGTGTAAAGGCCATAAAGTGAATTGAGATATTTTACATCAACTATAACAATGCAACAATCTCACAAAGTAGCTATAAAAAGCCTACTGCTTGATGTAAGTCACTAGCTAAGATAGTTGGAAGTTTATGTCAATAATCAGATAAGCAACATCAAGCATTCACTATAAGCAATGACCAAAGAAGACGAAAGAAGAAACCCACTCTCACTCAACACTCTATTAACACATTGAATGTAAAATGTACAAATAAACCCTGAACCTTGATAGAGAGAGAAAATCTAGGAGTAGACTACTAGACTAGCCTACGGCTAGTTACAGTTGATAACAACTGTCAACAACAAAGTACATCGTGAACTGTAACAATGAAATTTATCATTGATTTCTAACACTCTCCCTCAATGATAATATTACATTCTTCTATTCCTAATAGAGTACAAATTTACATCTACCTAATTACTTAGTAAAAATATCTGCCACTTGATCTTCAGATTTACAAAAAACAAGATCAATGGCTCCATCAAGAATTTTCTCTCGAACAAAATGATAATGTATTTCGATGTGCTGGGTTCATCATGTAGAACTAGATTTTGGCCCTCGAATGTATCTGAGAATACGTTTAGCACACTTCCAGTGTGCATGACTAGGAACTTGCATAAATTGACTAACAACACAAACAACATAAGAAATATCAGGTCGTGTGTGTGTCAAATTAATAAAACTACCTACTAGTTGTCTGTACAAATAAGCATCCACTTTCTCATATTCATCATATGCAGTAAGCTTCATGTTGACATCCATAGGTGTACTCAAAGGTTTATAATCCTGCATATTGAACTTATAAAACAAATCTTGTGCATATTTGCTTTGTGTAAAAAAGACCACATCTTCCTTTTGCCATACTTCAATGCCAAGACAATAGTGCATCAATCCTGGATCGTGTCGCAAAACTGTTTTCGTTTTTGCGAATGATTTTGTGTCTTTGAATCTTCTTATGTGCGAAAGCTTCACAGGAACCTAGACACGCGACTACACATCACAGAATAGTTTTTATTCTAGCAATCAATACAGATGATGCAAGACAAGGAGATGCACGAAAATAGAACGATCAATTATCAGTTTGATTTTTTTTTTAAGAGCGAGATGGTCAGTGTCTCGCTCGCATTAGGGCCCTTTTTGGACTCAAAAAGAGCTCTTCGCTATTATAATTAGTGTGAATGACGACATGTGTACTAAAAAGAGAGTGACAATTGAGATGGAATGGTCCATATGACATGGCACATCCAATGGTGTAAAATAGATCTCCAAATTTTAACCCTCCTCTAACTCTACTTGCTCAATCCATAGTAATGATGATTTGACAAGGCTCAAATTTAAATTTTAAATACCAATATTTTTGTTTTTCAAGCCCTTCAAAATTTATTTTTTTACGCTTAGAATGAGTGAAAAGAGGGCCCAATATTTCCTTGGGCCCCCATTTTGCAAAAAAAATTTTGAAAAAAAAAGAGGGGAGGGAGATCATCCCTCCCTCTCTCCCCCCCTTGTACCCTTGTACCCCCCCCCCGCTCTCTCTCTCTCTCTCTCTCTCTCTCTCTCTCTCTCTCTCTCTCTCTCTCTCTCTCTCTCTCTCTCTCTCTCTCTCTCTCTCTCTCTCTCTCTCTCTCTCTCGGGGCCAGCTGGCTTGTCGCGTCCCATCCACCCCTCCCGGTCGCTGGTCTTGATCGATCTACGTGGCCCGGAGGGCCACACCTAACACCCCCACCCCCCTCACTGTCCTGTCAAAGATGGAGCTCTGCCCACTTGGAGCCACTGAGCAGGGTGGGAGCGCGATGAGCGCGCGCTCCTAGGTCACCCCCTCCCTCTTTGACAGGATAGCGAGGGGGGGTGGGGGGTTAGGTGTGGCCCTCCAGGCCACGCGGATCGATCAAGGCCAGCGGCCCGGAGGGGTGGGTGGGGCGCGACGAGCCAACTGGCCCCAAGGGGGAGAGAGAGGAAGAGAAGGGGGGGGGGGGGGGGGCATGTACTCCCATCCCCCTCCCCCCTTGTTTTTTCAAAAAAAAATTGCAAAATGGGGTCCCAAGGAAATATTGGGCCCCCTTTTCACTCATTTTAAGCTTAAAAAAATGAATTTCAAAGGGCTTGAAAAAATAGATGTTATATTGGATTTAAATTTTTTGGCTACATTAAAATTAGGTGTCCTTGCTATAGTATGTTAGGCCTAAGTGAAGCCTACTAAAATAGAAGTTAACCCATAGAGGGTTTCTTTTGTGAGGTTTTCAATCATCTAGCATTATTTTGAGACATTGTCCCAAGCTGCAATGATGTGTCAAACAATACTAGGCAAGGTACAAATGATCTTGTGACTACTGACACATAAGATATCTCTACTCTAATATTGTTCACTTGCATTGCCATTGCTGGCAATATTATTTTCAAGCAACATCTTACTCAAAGAAGTAATTCCATTCTCACTTTCCACAATGAATAGTTACTTGAGGTAAGCCTATCATTGACTTCCAACATGACTCCACTTGATGTTGCCATGTAGCAATGACTTGATCTTCTCTTTCAACCTCTTTCAATGCACAAAGCAATCATTTGAACAACAAAAAATGTTTTCAAAAGAAATCACTAAGATTTTACTATCTAAAAAATTCTCTTCTAGCACTTATACCAAACAAATCAACACATAGAATCATGAAATCTTGATCAACCTATGATCTATCCTCAATCTAATGACTTTTGCCACTTCCTAAGATTGAAACAAACTCAAATGAAGTACAACAACCTCACAATCTAGAGATTCAATCAAAATTAAGATTTTGACAAAATCACAAAAAATTGATGATTCCAAATCTACATGCAAATTTTGAAAATTTGATATGCAATCTATTAGCCACCACTTAAGCTGATCCAATGATCCAAAAATTGGCCAAATCTAGTATGTGAATTCAAAAATCAAAATTGATCAAGTTTGTGAACCTATATAGGGTTTTGATCTACAAAAGATCCAATCTACAAGAGCAAAAAACTCGATTTTGGTGTAGAATCCTCTCTAGCATGCTCTAGCCTTGATATCTTCACCAAATCATTAATAGATATGACTTCTTCCTTCATAACCTGAAACAAAAGCTCTAATACTATGTGAAGGATTTCAGATCAATGATGATCCAATCCACAAAAAGGTCTTGGGTTACAAAAGAAGCTACTCTACCAATCTCACCAATGTAGAAAAACTAGCATCTACACACAAAATGAGATGCAAACTCTAATAGAACTTGATCAAACATGAATCAAAAGATAAAGTACTATTGTTATCCATACAAAACCAACAAGCTACTATATTTCACACGTGTGAATTCAAAAATAACAAATATAGATCGTTCTACACATAGAATTGCATGCAATCACAAGTATAGTGCACCAATGGATAGTAGAATCCAAGAGAACCATGTATAAGCATGAAATGAGATGGAGAAGAGAGAAGATATGTCTCTCCACGAGTTACATCCTTTTATAACAGGTCCAAACCCTATTTTGGCCACTTGGATTTTTCACCAAAATGTAAACCCTACTATTTTTGGGTCTAGATTCAATGTACCCAACATTCAAATTTGAATCTACTCAAACTCGACTTCTAACTTTCTTACACTTTCAAAAAGTATTTATTCAAATGAAATTTAGACTAATGAACTTTGAAAAGTCAAACTCTTAGTCTAAAACAAAGTTGGTCTCAATTTGCCAAATATAGAAATGTAGCATGACTTTTCAAAAAGAGTAGTTCACTTCTTTGTTGGCATATGGAAATGACAAGAGGGTGACCTAGACGGCCAATGACGGTGAGTGTGAAATCAAAGGGAATGGCACAATTCCTATTTCTCTCTCTACAAATAGGAATGTTCATTTGTAGGATGTCTTGTCTATTTCATCTATTACCAAGAATTTGCTTAGTGTGAGTCAAATGCTAAGTAAACGCCTCAATGTTGAGTTTGATGGAGATGCTTGTATGATCAAAAGGAAGGATGTTTTGATTGGAAAAGGTAAAAGACAAGGGAATTTGTTCAAACTAGATGCTTGTGTTATTGCTAACCAAGTTGGATGTGGTGCAAGAGAGCAACTACCTATTCAAGTGGTTTGGCATAAAAGGATGGGACACCTCAACTTCAAGTCATTGGAGGTAATGGCTAGAAAGAAGATTGTGATAGGTCTTTCAAGTTCTTTAAGTGGCATCAATCATGTTTGTGAGTCTTGTGCTTTGTCTAAGTCACATAGACTACCTTATACTAGATCTATATCTAGATCTACAAAGCTTTTTCAACTTACACATTCGGATATTCATGGATTTACTACAATTAGCAATAGTGGAGCTAAGATGTATGTAGCTTTCATTGATGATTTTAGTATATTTTGTTGGATCTATGTACTAAAGGGCAAGGATGAAGTGTACGATGTCTTTATCAAGTTCAAGAATGCAAGGGAGAACCAATTTTTCATAAATATCAATTGCTTAAGCAGTGACAATGGTGATGAGTACATATCTACCAAGTTCAAGGCCTTTTTGTGATGAGCATGGGATCAAGTGGGAGTATACAACATCAAGGACCCCACACAACAAAATGGAGTGGCCAAAAGTCAAGTACAAGAATAGTCCTCCGAACAGATGCTCATCATCTGGTTCTTAGTTGGCCTTCCAAGATGGATTAGATGCGAGATTAAATCCAATGATGAATATATGAGTCTAAAGTTACCTATGTCTGATGTCATCAAAGAAGAAGACGAGGGATCAAATGTTGACGAATCCATAAAAAGAAAAACACCATGTGCTCCTGTCCATGAGTCAAAGCCGATCGAGGATACCCAAGATCAGCTTTGGAAATTCCAGTTGGAGTTGCTTAATAAGCAACACCAACTACAGATGGAGAAACTCATCAATGAGTTTCAAACTACTCTGAAGTCTATCCAAAGCAATATGTCTGGTCAGCCAAACCCTGCACATGTACCTTATAGACAAAAACCAATATGGTGCCCACACTGTCGGGCTACGCATCCTGCTGATGCTTGTCCTTCATGTAAGTCTATCCAAGCACATACAGTCCAACAATATGGAGAACACCCATCACAGTCTGGACATTCCTTGACTTATCATGAATATCCACTTGAAAGTCCAGAACCATTCGCCATACAAGATGGCTATACAGTTATACAAGGGCCATTGAACAACCGATGTTTCATTTGTGGTAAAACTGCCCATTTCATGGTTGATTGCCTAGTCAAGACCAAGTACCACGTCGAGTGTCCCGACTGTGTCAAAAAACACAGTTTCAAAGACTATCTGAAACAACCAACTAAGATCCTACGTCCTGCCCGTCACGTCAGTTATGAATCACGATAGGTTTCTCACGACAACAACACGAGCACCATAGCACCCAATCGCTCAACCTGCTGCTCACTTGAGAAGTTTCTTGCAAACTTCTACATTACCACGCAATTCACCAATTTTATAATACGCAGACACTAATAAGACATGAGTTCTTGTAGGAGGAAAGCGACACCGATATTCCATCATCGATTACAATGTCCAACCAAGAGCAACCTCCACAAAGAATTGATAGTTTTTCTCCACTTCTGCAACCTCACATCTATTTGTCTTTCCACATGCCGATAAAATTTCCAATGTGCCAATACACAATACATCTAGGAATCAAAAATCCAGATAGAGACTCGGTTCTGAATCTCTTGCTCAGAGAGGTCCTCAAGACATAGTTCGTCAATTATACGTGCATCTCAAGCTAAATCTTACAACATCTGCTATCAATGATGGTAGATTTAGGTGTCACCAACCCTGCCATGTTTTTAACAATGGCATGTCAGAGTAAGTCACATTACTCTACAAATCAAATGAAATATTGCAACTATCAAGGTAAGTTATCAATGTTGATGCATGCAAGTTTCATTCGACAAATGCTATATAGTTCTCACTCTTTGTACAGTTTTTTTATTTCCTTGTTCCTCTTCATTCCTAGTGTGTAATTGATTTTTGCATGAGAAATACCTACTACACGAGAGTCTTCCGTAGAGCATCTCAAGAACACATTTTCATTCATATATCAATCTTCAAATCTCTCTCTCTCTCTCTCTCTCTCTCTCTCTCTCTCTCTCTCTCTCTCTCTCTCTCTCTCTCTCTCTCTCTCTCTCTCTCTCTCTCTCTCTCTCTCTCTCTCTCTCTCTCTCTCTCTCTCTCTCTCTCTCTCTCTCTCTCTCTCTCTCTCTCTCTCTCTCTCTCTCTCTCTCTCTCTCTCTCTCTCACACACACACACACACACACACACACACACACACACACACACACAACACATAGAATTCAAACTTTGTCGCTAACTGTAACTATGCAAGATTACTAAGATCACAATATCCAACCAATGTTGTTACTATTATAAACTAGTTTGTAACTGTGGTCTATTTTGTAACCATTGCGAGTTAGTATTTTAATTTGAAAAAGTTGATTTGGGACAGCATTGTACTCTACGGGCAGCACAAGCCACCCAATTATATGCGTAAGAGTTGTCCAACAGCAATTTAAAAAATTCAAAAAATACAAGCCAATTTGCTAGTTTCTATGAGCTACGTTATGTAGATTTCATTTTTGGATCTTTTAATTGGTCCAAGTGGAAGCAAAAATTAGAGAAAAATAAATAAAAGTATCTTTTGAGAAGGCCCTTTTGTACTCGGAAGCTCCTGTAATGTCTATGCATGACTATGGCCTATCAATTTTGAACAAAACAACAGTGATAGAAATCATGTTCGATCTTATAGTAACTAACTTTGAAATCATTATTACTACAATGATTTCATAGACAAATATTAAGCACTGAATTATCAGACAAATAATCAGTCACGAAGAATTACAGAAATGCATACATTCTGAGACGAAGCTGAATGCAATAAGAAGATAGTTTTGATTCAGTATGAAAACGAAACAGATGTAAATCAGTACAACAAGTTGCAAATCAAAGCCACGTACTCTAAGCTATCTCTGAACGGCTTTATATAAGTCTGAACGCAACTATTGATAAGCAGTAAGTGTAATAGCAATCTCTAATCAACTCTAAAGAACTGAGCTAGAATGCGCGAGTGTTCAAGCTTGAAAGCTTGAGAGAGAGAGAGAGAGAGAGAGCGCTAACTATTCTTCTTGCTTCAATGCCATTGAAATGTAGAAATATGAGCAACTATTTATACTAAGCAAAATGTAGCAACGTCCAATAGTAGGACAACTAATTAGGTCACAATCATAATGGATAGTGAGCTAGCATCGTTCCATTTCTATCAGCAAAATCAGCCAAGAATGCTAGTGCAACTGCATCATCAAAATGATGCAAACCAATGTAGCTAGTTTTACCATATCTTGACAATTTGCACACATCCACATGAAATAGCTCAAACGCGAGATAGATCATGTAAAGTAAACTTGAACAACACTTCCTTTTTGCTCCTTTGACCTTACTTGAGTTTGAATACTCCTGCAAAAACAGATCCATAACATCTTTGCCAATTGACCTTCCTTTGATGCTCTAGACTAGCTCCAAATTGCCACCTTTTCTTTTGTGTTGTTGAAGCCCTTTGAGACCAACCTCTTGATATTTCTCTTGACCATCAAAGTCATTGAACACACTTTTCAGATCCATTAACTGACTTTATAGCATGAAAACGATGAGAACCAATTTTCACTTGCATAGCATCATCTACACAAGAAGATTCTCCAAAACATGTGAGTAAAGCAAAGTGAGTCTCTTCCACTTGCTTATTTTTCTGATCATCAAAGATATCAAAGATATGAATATCTTTAGACTTGAACCTCTGGAAATACTCCCTCTCAAACATATGATCTAGATCCAACAAGATCTTATCAATGCTTGATCTCAAATTTCCACAAAGGTTAGCAAAATCAATGCCACCACTGTCACCATCATAAATCAAAAGATAGATTCCAAACTTTCCATTTAACATGAAGTAGAGTAGGTGAAGATGAGTATCAAACCTAATAGATCTAGCCCTCTTGAGTCCATAACAAATCTCAATCTCTATCATGAGTGATCAATTCATAATCATAGAATCCTTTGAGTTGATGAAGAGATGTGAGATCCATGCCCTGATGAAAAGATGTGAGATCCATGCCTTGGATCTTCCCAAGAACCAATCTTCCATTGCTCTTTCCTTCATAAGGCTCCCTCTTAATGATTGCATCATAAGAAGTAGAAACCTCAAAAACAATAGAAGCCATGAAAAAAATGATTAGTACTTTCAACATAAAGATGATTGAAGTACTCTCTTTTTTCAAACAAGAACTTCTACTCAATGTTTTAGGTAATGACTCATATGATAATGATTCTTCCTCACTATCATTCACAATGACAACATTCAAAGTACATCCTACTTTGAACACTTCACACACTTCTCTTCTTCTTGACTTGTGACTATCTCCCTCACCAAGTCTCTTGATAGAACCATTTGATCTACTCTCTTTATGAAGACATGTGACTCCACTTGCTACAAAAATGACTTTCTTGGACTCATCACAAAAGAATGTAGAAGGACCGCCTCCTTCATGCATGCACCTAGCAACATCTTTTTCCAATCTTCATCTTTCCAATGCATGACTACGCCTATCAATTTCAAACAAGACAATAGTGATAGAAATCACGTTTGAACTTATAGTAACTAACTTTGAAATCTCCAGTACTATAGTGATTACGTAGCCAAACAATTAAGCATAAAAAATTATCAGACAAATAAGTAGTCGCAAAGAAATACTAAAACACATTTTGAGACAAAAGCTGAACGCAATGAAGGATAGTATTGATTCAATATGAAAACGTAACAGTCGCGTACTCTATGCTATCTTTGAGCGGCTAAAATTAAAGTGTGAATTAAGTGCAATGTTGATAAGCAGTGGTGCAATAGCAATCTCTAAAACAACTCTAAGAAGTGAGCTAGAATACTCAGGAGTGTTCAAGCTCGCAGGCTTGAGAGAGAGAGAGCTAATTATTCAAATGCTTCTGATAATTCTGATTTTCAATAAATAGAAAAAACTATATGAATATGAACAACTATTTATACTAAGAAATTAGGTCGTCGATTGCGATCACCAGTTGGCTGCTGATCCATTGGCATCCATCTGGTCCTTGTCATTGATTGCTAATAAGCGATGAAATTGGCCGTAAACATTCTGTCTGCATAAATGAACCAAAACTGTAGCTTTGTAGAAATAAACTAAAACAGCTACAGGCGACATTGTCAAAGTTTTTGCGAAAAAGAAGAAAAAGAAAAAGGTGCCCTTAAATCTCATTTAGGGTTGCCCAACACTTTGCCACAGTCATTTTCTTAGCATTTGAGGCTCCTCTGAAAAAATCGAAAATTGCGACACTGTGATTTTACACGAGATTTTTGTCAGGCAAAAAATGCGAAAAAGACGACACTGTATTTTTCAACGAGATTTCTGACAGGCAAAAAATGCGACATTGTGGTAACACTCCATATAATTCTACAGAATGTGTAAAAACACTTGTAATTCTGCAGACTGTGTAAACACACGGAAAAATCCGCAGAACTGGATAAACAATGGATGAAGATTAAAACCGATTAGTCGATTGGTAAGAAAGAGAATAATCCAACACTCCTCCTTAATCTGAATCCTTGAATGCCTTGACCTTCAAACTTAGTTCTACACAGAATCTTCTGTGTGACTCTAAACTTAATGCTTTAGTAAAAACATCTGCTGTCATATCTTGCATTCTACAGTATTGCAATTTGACCTCTTTGTTGAGAACTTTGCTTTTGACAAAATGATACGTCAGTTCAATGTGCTTACTCCTGGAATGAGATCTAGGGTTGTTTGATAAAGTGATGGCACTTTAATTATCACAAAATAATATCGTCGGAGCATATTGATTCAGACCGATATCTGAGAGTAAGTTCCTCAACCAAATTGCTTCC
Source organism: Diphasiastrum complanatum (assembly GCA_029204225.1). NCBI lineage: Eukaryota > Viridiplantae > Streptophyta > Lycopodiopsida > Lycopodiales > Lycopodiaceae > Diphasiastrum > Diphasiastrum complanatum. Next base: position 33,234 of record MU834172.1, on the reverse strand, counting down.
TTTGTAGCTTGAGAGGCTGCGATATACTCTGATTCAGTGGAAGATAGAGCTATTGAAGATTGCTTGCAACTGTTCCAAGAAATTGGACCATTGTTGAGGAAGAATGTAAATTCAAAAGTGGATTTACAAGTGTCTACATCTCCTGCCCAACTCGCATATGTGTAACCACTGAGTAAATTGAGCTTGTCGAGCTGACATCCATCCAGTTGGTAATTCATGAACTTTACTTGCTATAAGATTAGGCCAAGTCTTCAGTTTCAAGATGAGTGGAACGTTAACTGCCAAAAATCAATCGACATGGCCGAAGTGGCTGAAGTTTCCGAAGTGGCCGAAGTCGTTAAAGTAGCCGAAGTTTTTGAAGTTTGTCGATGATGTCAATAAACGTTGGAGCCACCCGTGAGTTGTTTTCGAGTAGTTCTTCAGACTGTGTAAAAACACAAAGAAAACTGTAGGTCTAGATAATGAGTTGGATGAAGATTAAAACGTCAAATAGTCGATTAGTAGGAGAATAATCTATCAGTTCGAATGTTTTTGATTTAATACAATTATGAATTATGTCAGATATCTGTCTCCATTTCCTAGGAGGAGTTTTAGCATTGTGTCTAAATGAATAAAGTGTTGCACAAATTTTCTAACTAACTTTTTTCTAACAATGATATTTGTTGTGCAGATTGCTCAAGACCATCTGACATATGAGAATTTTATTGGGAAATCATTAGGTTCTTTTTTGAGTTCTAAGTCAATAAAATCAATTTTGAACACCGGTAGAATGAGTAAAACAAAAGTTACTATTATTGAGAATATTATGAACGAGGTTGAAAAAATATTGGACAATACTTTAGTTCAAAGTGCATGCCATTTTTCAAGTATTCGTAGAGAAGCATATGCCACCATGTTCAAAATGATAATTGAAGCATTTGCACAAGTATCAAGAAGTTTTTGAGTCCACAACCATTTCATTTGAAAATAAAAAGAGACATGCTAAACCAAGGCATGCAAAAGATAGTGGGTATTCCATTTCATATCAATGAAGTATATTGCTCAAAGGGAGAATCTTTACAATATCACAATTCAAGCATTTTGTTGATTGTTATTAATCAGTTGTTAAGATTCTTAAGAGAAATTTATAGCATTACAGACGAGAATTGTGAATTTGGTAGATATAATAGAATGAGATTAGAATATAATAGAATAAAATAATGTTAAAATAGAATCTTATATTCATCATAGAACAATTCAACTGGGTTCATTAGACTCTCATGAGATTGAATCGTTGCTTGGTTTTGTTGGATTTATCTCCTCTACTCTCTTAAATCCCGCGTAAGTCTATTTCCATTCATATCGATGTATTTGTACTCATATTGTTGCACAGTCTGCAGAAATACACAAAGTCAATGACAATGTTCCTTTGACTTTTCCGATGTCAACTTTCCTGACATCTACTTTCCTGACATATCGACTTACCCAAATTTTCCCGACAGTTTGTGCATTTTTCACATTCTTCGGCTTTGTTGCATTTTTTCGGCTTTTTTTTGCAAAAAAGACTGAAGCCATTCCTTGATAGCTGATTGTCGGACTTCATGCTCACTTCCTATATTGTGCAAACTAACTTGACAATGACAGCAGCCACCCATGATCTCCTCTATATGGCACAATGGCCTCACGCCATCTTTAGTACGTTTCATCTGCGCAAATGTAAATTGTATATATTTAATCAAACATAATATACAACGATGCAGTACTACCAAATGTTGTAAGTTGATTACTGATACGCTCAAGTGTGCATTGACATTGAGATGCTAGCTTATTAGAGACAGACATTGTAGATGCTTTCATGCATCAATTTCTTCTTTTTCAGACGGATTGTCAGTATTAAGCTCATAGCTATTACAGATTGTAGTTAGCTTTTGTGAGCACGCGGTTTCGCCCGCAATTGTCTTGTGCTCACCTCCATTATCTGACTTGTATTTTATTATACTTAATTTGAACTAATTATTGTCTGGTTCTGCATTCAGATTTTATCAGTATTGCATGCTTTTTGCTTTCTGTCTAACTTTCTGATTGCCTTGTCCGATTGTCTGCTCTTTGCTTCTGCAACCATCATGCAATCAAGCTCTTAATTTATTCTTGTGTTTGTCTATTTAGTTATTAGTAGTGCACGCACCGAGGGATTTGTCGGACACTACCTTGATCGTGCAATAGTAGAATCGTCCCGATCCGATTGTTCGATTAGGCCCAAGTTGTCGGACCCAGCCTTCCATTTTTCCAACAGGTTTTGACTAGGATCATGCACGTGGCATTTGAAATCCTAAAACCCAAGTGTATTCAGTCACTAGAAAATTCATTTCAAATACTCTCAGTTGAATGTCATCTATTTGCATTGTAATGGAAACCATCTCACCCTAGATTTTAACATGTGTAGCAAAATTTAATGGAGATTGGTTTGGTCATTAGTTGTAGCACTTGCAATAAATTTTCAAGACAAATAGGGTTAGCAGAGTTGGATAAATCGAAGTTAGTTCAAGTCTGTTTTTTAAATCTATATGAATGTTGGAGGATGTAACAAAAGTCATTATGCATGGAAGAATGGGTCTACAAAATTTTTGTTGTATTTATCCAAATAATCGATCTTTATCTATCTAGTTCTACAGTTTTACTTATGTTTTTACACAGTCTTAAAAAATACACAGAGATGGCTAACAATCGGTTCAACAATTACATAGAGTATCGAAGGTGTGCGAACTATTGAATGTTAACAAAACTTGTGTCCACTTGTTTTGAAGCTAACAACTTGCTCTAACGGTTTTTGCAAGTAGTTTTCAAAAAACCTAACTAGATAAGTGAAAATGCAATATGGCTAAGATCCAATTGCAATTTACAACCAACCCGCTTTTTTTAATTGTCATTTGGACAAGCCTAAAAGACATTTATAAGTAGTTTAAATAGCTCATCACTTTCTAGGTTAACTTGATTTCCTTCTTTTAGATATTTCTTTTGCATATTGATCTTGGAGATTAATATAGCGCATCGCTAGAAACACAACTGCTTATTAGCGGAAGTGTCAGACAGAGTCAATCAAATACTCGGAGACAATTTTGAGTGCACGATTGATTCGCTATTGTTTAATGTTCACGATTCTTCTTTTTTATAAACGCTACTTATTGAATTGATCATATCGTTTATCACGTTCAATATTATGTCAAAATGACTAAATGCTTCTCTATTATATTATAAACTGATTATTTCTTCTTATAGTTTGGTCTAAAATGTCAAATTTTTCAATATTGTAATATTTGATACATCAATGTTTATTCTGTTATGTTTGTCCACAAAATTAATCTAATAGATTCCGATGATTTCAAAGTTAGAATTACTTAGAATTTGAACGTGACAAAAATCGCAATAGTTTTGTTCAAATTTAATTGGTGTAGTCATGAATTAGGAGAAGAATTATTTTGTAGATCCCGATAGTGCATCTATAGAATGCAACCATTTCTCTATCGAGCATCCTTTCCTTCTTCCAACATGGTATTAGAGCATAATTTTTGGTATCAAATCATTTTTTTATTCATTTTCAATCAAAGCATTGTATGGTAATAGTGCTTTGATATTATCATATACTATTTTTCATTATTAGGTCATCGATTTATCAACATACTAACATCCATATGAATTCACAAAGCAAAGTCGATCTCATCTTAGACAAGCTAAATGGGTCCAATTATCATTTGTGGAAATTTGAAAATGAAGATCTTGCTAATTGCCAATGAGCTATGGGATGATGTCACATGAATAGAATTGAAGCTTGAATACAACACAATTAACTCCAAATGGAAATCAAAGGATGGTAAAGCTTGTGAAAAATGCAAAAATAAGCTTGGTAGAGGCCAAAAATCTTGTATATAGATAAACACACATGTGTGGAGCCTGTTCCCACGTGTGAAAATAGTGTACTTGTCATGCACCATAATCATATAGGTTGTACATATGATTTAATTCAAGTTCTAGTGGCTAAAAAGGCCAAAAACTAGTTTTCTAGACATATGACACATGGCATCAATCTATTGATTGCATGAGCCACATCCTTTGGTTAGGTGTCATATCCCATGTGTAGAGGACAACTCACATGTGTGGAATAAGCTGAAGTAGGCGAATTTTGACTTCTAGAAGATTTCCAAATAGATCTCCATATAGAAGGAAAATGGACCAAAAGTGCTCAAAATAGAAGGTTTTGTCCAAGTGTCAGTTTTGCATGATGAATCATCTTATGACAAAGCACCTTCACACATGTGGGATCATAGGGATGATCAGTACCATGAGCTCCCACTTATTGTATATATAGAGCCACATTTGGCCATAATCATAGTGAGACACCAATCTTGGTTTTGGAAGCAATTTTGAGTGATTCTCTCCATTTGTCTACATTTGTTTTGATTGTTTTGAGGTTCTATCAATGTGTACTTGATTTTCAGGTTGGAGTCCATACTCAGACAGTGTTTCACATGTGTGAAACCATAAAGTACACTTACCTTCAATAAATGATTGTTCTTGTTAGGATTTTGTGTCTAGAATTGATCTAGATTGATCTTAATCTCAAGTAGATTGATAGATCAAGTAATCTGACAACCAATCCCTCTTGAGGATCAGATTAGGATCCACTCTTGGTCCTTTTTGTACTTTTTGCACAAAGCTTTCACGCTAATAATTCTCAATACATCAGATACCCAAATTGGCCATGTATTTGAAGCTCAAATTTTGAAATAAATATGGAACATCCTGAATGCACTATATGATGTGAGATACATGACTTCGAAGTTGTATCCCAGAAGGAAATTCTTCTCACTCAAGATATTTATCGGTGATTTGCTTCATAATCTCATTGACCAGTTTAAGAATCTCTTACAACATATGGAAACCATCAACTATTGGCGATCATGATGCAATCATGACATTGCTATCGAGTTTGCTATCTACTTATGAAAATTGGTTGATGATTATAGAGACACACTCATAATTTAACTCTCTCAAGAGTAATCGCTATATTGCTGTAGGAAGATTTTGGTTGTATATGTTTTGTTCACATTCCTAAACAGCTTAGTAAGAAGCTGGATCATAGGACAAATAAATGTATTTTCATTGGCTATCCCGATGAACATAAAGCTTATAAAGTTTATGATTCATCCACCAATGTAGTATTTGTTTCTAGAAAAGTAATATTTCAAGAACATACATACTATGATTTCAAACAACCATCGATAAACAATGCTATGTCATTTCATCGTATTTTACATAGCATGGAATCTTCCAACGATAATGTTTCTTCTACAGAACTTGCGACTACAACTATAGAAGCCGAGCAGTAGACAATACTTGTCTTCAACCCAGACCAAGCCAACTCGAGCATATATCACATATTTATGATACCCGTCGGTTCAAGGTATTGTCTTTTTTTCTCAAACCAAGAACCGTCGGTTTAGGGTATTGGATTACATTTAAAATATTTGCACTTGGCAGTTCTCAATAATATCTTATAAGATAAGGCAAAGGGTAACCAATCCTATCATAATTTCAAGTTCAGATGTTAAGTTCAATAATTTGAAGTCATTGAAGACTTGGCCATCTTCAAGGACTTCCACGAAATTAGCATTTAGAACAAGTTTGCATAAATACATTACTTTCGCGACAGTCTGCAAAAATACTCTAAGTGTTATGACAGTCTGCAGAAATGAGCTATGTTTGCGACAGCTTTGCCTTTTTCGCATTTCTCCGAAATGCGAAACTAGCATAGTTCAACAGTTTATTCTATTTTGCAACAGCTTCGTCTTTTTCGCATTTCTCCAAAATGCGACACTTAGGCACAATTCAAAGTTCAACCATTTTAGGGCACCTTCGGCTTTTTCGCAAAATGCGAAGAGAGAGAAAATTCCCAAAGGTCATCTACTTCAAGACTTGAACTGTTTTAGGGCAACTTTGACTTTTTCGTGAAAAACTTGAAGAGAGAGAAAAAGCGAAGGTCGTCTATTTTCAACGAGGAACGTTGCAGGCACTTCTCAGAGTTTGTAAAGTGAGAGAAAGCCATTTCATGTAAAATGTGAAGTGAGAGAATTTGTGACGTCCTCATCCAACATTTCCTGATTTGTTGACCATATATACTATGTATAGTTGTCACAAAACCCAAATACTTCCAAGTACAACGGCTTACCTAATTAGGTGACAAACATTTACTGTAATTAATACATAAATAAATTGTATAAATGGATCATCCAGACACACTCTAGATGATGCTCCGTCCATGAGACAAATGATTTTGAGCCTTCCAGTTATGCCGTCATTTTGGTTGTAATTATTATTTTACTGTGCTTCAGTGTAATATAGCAGCAGCACACTTTTCTATCTGTGTATAACGTAGATGAATGCTTGTTGTGAATGAATACACTTTATTGATGTTTGATCGCGTTTGTTTACTCACTCTGATCAGAATACGGGTGTCTATGACTCCTTTGCTTCCGATCAGACAATGTCTGCCTTTGATGCCTGAGGAACTCACGATATTTGTACTGCTTTTTCCATTTATTTCAGAACCAAACTTCAAATTGAATCCATTTTTCAGTAATACCACACACAAACCATTTCTAACCTCTTAGGTGGACTGTACTCTTGTTTTTGTGAGTATGAATTAATTTTTAAGATCCTGTTGGGCAATTAGAACACTTAAAGCTGTGATTATATTTAGCATAAGCTTTCTATTAGACTGTTTTTGCATCTAGCAACCGATTGTAACGGGAGAGCTGTTCCACATTATTCCTGCTCTCTTCTCTGTTCGTATTCTTCTATCTCCCTTGCCCCATCAGACATTTGGATTATGTAAACTGACATGCACCTGTGTTGATCAACCCACCTATCAATAAATTGCACTATAAAAAAAAAATCCTAGTGCCATCGGGTTATGAAACTAGTGAGGAAGAAGACATTCTGACAAAAGTCCCAAGGTATACAGACACACCCACGAGCAAAGCAACAACAACATCACAGAAGCAAGAGCTGGTAGGATCCATCAAGCCATTGATAGCTGAGGAAGTCAAGAAATTGGCAACCAAGGAATTTCGGCAGGTTCTATCAAGGCTCTTAGCGCAATCATTGCAAGGATTACTTCGTGATGAATCACAAAGGGGACTAGTGTCAAAAGATCAAATTGAGGTAGTTTAGCACAAAATCCAAGGGAAAGTGTAGTCACGCAGCCTTCAAATGGGAAGTGCAATGACCAGTTGATGATTGCCTCTCAACGAGCAAGATTCAACCAAAGTCTCATTGTTCCACAATGCAAGAGCCCAAACCAATGCCAAACCCTGGGTATATCCATTCTTAAAAGGCCAAATCTAGGGAATCTAAGCTCGAATAGGCCTCCAATCCAGCAAGCACCAACACTCACAATGACACAACCTTGTCCTCAATTTTTAAGATTGATTGCGGAGGAAAGTCATCAAGTTCAAGCATACTTGGATAGACAAAGTAGTCAAACGAGCATGTCGTATCCACATTACGAATTGGGAGAGTCTAGGACAGCGGAACCAGTTGCGCCAATCTATGAGGAGCAATATCAGCAAGTTTTATCTTGGGATACTCTGATGGAATGTCTTGACTACCCAATTGTCAATGAATAAGGTTATCCGGAATGGCCACCAGACCCTTATGGGCATTATTGAAAATCTGGCAAGTCCGAGTTCTTGCTGCTTATTAACATCTAATAAAGCCTCAAATTTTACGTAAGCGAATTATATCCATGCTTTTCCTTAAGCATCCATGTCCCAGCAATAAACGAATCGACAACAGCACTCCTCCACGACAAATGCAGGCATAGTGCCTAGGGACCGGCACTACTTTGGGCCGAGGACCTTTTGTGGGTATTTCCTGTACAATAATAAATTAGCGGGTCCCACCACTAAAACTATTGTTGGCCAAGCCTTACTAAGTGGGCCCCGCCACCGTAAAATAGAGCAATAAGTGCAAGGCACTGGCTTCCTGTGTGTAAAAGCCCAGCCCAATGAGCACACTAGTCAAATAGATTAAGTTGTGTTCTAGTGACTTGGGCCTTACGTGCAAATAAAATAAGTTAAAGGCCAACAAGGTTGAGTCAAAGTCAAATGGTGGTAGGTGGGGTGTGTTTCTTTGTACACCATTAGATCTTTTGTGTTTATTTGAAAGGCTAGGATTGCAATCCTTGCCATTTTAAGTAGCCAATAGGATGAATGGGACAAGGGCCTCCCCAAGAATAAAAGGGCACCATTTGTACTCATTTGACATTCTCAATCTAAGAAGAAAACTCTCTTGTTTTCTTCACTCATCTATTCTCTCTCTCTCTCTCTCTCTCTCTCTCTCTCTCTCTCTCTCTCTCTCTCTCTCTCTCTCTCTCTCTCTCTCTCTCTCTCTCTCTCTCTCTCTCGGGATCAAATACCTTTGGGTAGGTGCTCGAGCCCCTAAAGCCTTTCTCAACCTAGGCATTCTCCCTCTCGATCTCTCTCCCTCTCTCTCCTCTCCCTCTCCCTTTTGCTATGCATGTAAAGGTGGGGTTGACGCTCCCAGCGTTCGGACCCTATGCTACAAAGATGACACAACAAGGTCCAAACCCGATTTGGCCACTTGGCTTTCCCTCCAAAATGTAAACCCTACTATTTTTGGGTCTAGATTCAATGTACCCAACATTTAAATTTGAATCTACTCAAACTCGACTTCTAACTTTCCCACACTTTCAAAAAGTGTTTATTCAAATGAAATTTAGACTAATGAACTTTGAATCTTTCACAAACATGCCATATTTAGAAATGGCGGCAAACAAATGTTCATCTCTAGAGATGGAGATGGTGGCATCATCTTTGGAGATGATGGCAGCCACATCTTTGAAGTGGTACTGGTTTTTTTGAATTTTTACCTTCATTGTCCATAAATGTTGTTTTTTGAATTGTTCCAAATTTTAGGAGGGAAATATTTCGACGTTTGAACTATGGTTAAGCATAAGTTATTTTTGATGTGACTACAATAGTTGGATTGGTTTGCATTGAAAATAATGTGGGCAGATATGCATAGAGAAATTACAAAAATGTTATTTTAATTATTTTTACTTACTTATCTCTCTCCCGCGTGTCATTCCTTATAGAGTCCTTTTATTTCCCATTTTCTCTAATGTAGGGGCCCATAAATAGTCATAAAATTGTAAGCAGTCATAATTTCATAAGCAGTTCTAAAGGCCTGTAAGTAGGCATAAAGCCTCATAAGCAGTTGTAAAGCGATAGCCCTTAAGCAGCCGTAAAACATAAGCTTGTAAGCAGGTGCAAGGAATTGGATAGGCGTAAAAGCCTGTAAGCAAGGGTAAGGTCGAAAGGAGTCGTAAGGTCGTAAGCAATCATAAACAACCGTAAGTAGTCGTAAACAGCCATAATGCTCGGAAAATAGCCATAATCATAATGAATGTATTTTTGCAAATTGTTTCATAATCCTTTGTATTTCTGGAGACTGTTCAAAATGCCTTGTAATTCTGCATATCTGTCAAGTCCTCATTAAAAATAGGAATTCTAATAGTTTGTGCCTAGGTAGCCATTTTGAGTATGAGCAATTTTGCTTCCCAATAGCATGCAACTTTTAAGACATGTTTGATAGGCAAATAGAGTCTATGTTCACATTATGTGTGTTTTTGCCTTTATGTTGAAGTCCATTTGGAGGATTTCTATTGGTCCATGTGGACGTAGAAATGCAAGAAAAAAATAAAAACATCTTATGAATGGGCCCTCTCAAAGTTTTGAATAAATGTAAGTGAACATAGCTGAAGACCCTCATTGGCAAGTGCAGTCAGCTTGCATTGTCATCCATTGTTTTGGCACATATGAGGTGAGTACCACTTTGTTAGAAAGGGTGGGAGGAAAGTACAATTGAGGTGGCCACAACCAATGAGAGAAGAATATTTTGGGCCCTCTTTATTTATTAATGGTCCCCTATGTATTTTCGATCTTAACCATTATGATGCATTTCTCATAGTGGGCACTTGGTATCACAATGTTTGCCAACCCATCATCCATGTATCAGAAAGCCCATTGGGTGCCAAAATCAAATCAGCTTTTTTTGGAAATAACAAACATGTATGACCATTTAGAAAAAGATTTGATAATCGACGGTCCGACTACTACTCGAATATTAACCCAACTCCTAGGTGCATGCCTATACCAAGCCCCAAAATCAATAACGAGATGCATACCGAGTCATCGACGACGAGGGGGGTATTTGAAATGTTCCTAACACCTGATTTTGTCAAATCAAATAAGTCAATTGAGTGACTGGCCTTAAGGGCCAAGTCCCAAGGCTTGCAACAATCCTACACAGCCTAGAGGCCTGCCCAAGAGACAGGACCCAGTACAGCAATAAAAAACTTGATCAGAGATTGTCATTTTGAAGTGTGAAAGAAAGTCACAGCCTGTCATAAGATAACCGTGTCTTTTCACGAAAATCAGAAAGTCTTGCAAAATCAAATGCAAACTGCCCCTCAAAAAGTGCACTCTTCGACTTGTACAAGTCCCACTGACGTTCAAGCCTGCCTGTCAAAATGCAACAGTGACGGTTGAGGACAGGTCACGTCACTTCTTCTGACCCGTCTCGTTGCCTTTACTAGACTCCAGCGACCACCTACAGTTCTCACGAGCAAGCCTCGCTGGCATCCTGACCACTAAACAGTGGCCACGCGTTCTTCTCTGACTGGTTGCTTTGGGCCACGTGTCCACTGGGCATTGGGCGGTGCTGGGGCTATAAATGTAGCCTTGCAGACACGACAGAGGGAGAGCGCTCGCACGTGGCAAAACCCGGACGGAATGCAATCTTTGGGAGTGCGGGGCCGTGCCGTACGCAAAATCCCGTGATCCCACATGCCTTTGACCACGCGGTCAGACGGCAGGGTGGGTGCCGTAAAAAGACGAGCCGGCAAAGATGAAAAGGCTGTCAACGCAAACTGGCCAGTCAGAGTGAAGGGCGGGGCCAGGCAGATCCAGAAGGCAACCCAAAAGGCCTTGAGGCTTTGTTATGATATGACATATAATGCAATATTATTATAATTATGATTGTATGGTACTATGACACAATACTCTTCTTCCTGCCATATTACCTATATATGGGTGTCTTGGAATTTGGGCTCTCTAACACTTTTTTGGATTGGAACAATGACGATCCAATGCTATGGAAACCTCTTTTTTGGATTGGAACAATGACGATCCAATGCTATGGAAACCTCTTTTGAGTTATCTTTAAAAACTTGAGTTTTTTTTTTAAAGACTATTACTCATAAAAGAGTTTATATGTTTGTATACAAAATTGTTAAACATATTATGATATCGATATTTAAGAAAACATGCCAATCCCATTCCTATACTTTGCCGATTTTCTAGTGCTCGAGAAATCTTTTTTGAGTTATCCTCAAAAAACCTGCATTCTATAGAATTTTTTGATTTTTTGAATACTTTTACTCATAAAAAGGTATAAATGTTTGAATAAAAAATTGTTAGATATTTTGTAGATTTTTTCGAGCACTGTGATTTTCTAGAGCAATGGAACGATCTATTTATGAACTATTTGCTTCCAAACAAAGCAACCATTTCAAATGTACTGGTCACTTTCACAATTCCAAAGATGGCATGGATCTTGACTTCAAATGCCACAACGCCATAATCGATTGCCTCATTTTTTTATGATCCTTTAGGTGGTCCTCTTTTCACTCTAGCTCATTACTGTGTCCTTCGAGCTTCTACAAAGTGCTTATTCTTTTAGTTGTTGATGACACTCATATCTTCAGTCCTACTCTTGTCATGCTCCACGTCTTTCATCATTTCTCTGAGCAGTTGACTTCATTGGATTTGTCTATTCAACCTCACAAGTGTTCAATGTGGTCTCCAACAGGTCTTCTCCCAGACTTTGTTACTCCTCAAGGCTTCCTTGCTCTTTCAGATGGTATTCACATTTTGAGTGTTCCTTTTGGTTCTACTTTTTTCCAGTCTGCATATTTTGGTGAGGCTCTCTAGGAGGATGTTGCTCATTTAGATCTGCTTTCCTGGCTAGGTGACATTGAGGTCTTGTTTGGCATCTTGACGTCTTGCTTCATCCACCATCCTTCGTACCTGCTACGGACTTTTCCTCCCACTCATGATTTTTTGCGACTTCTTTCTTCCTTTGATGACTCTATTATGAAAATTTTTGGCCACCTTTTGGTCCCTGGCTCTTTGGATGGTGTGGAGACCATTTCGGCTTGGGATCAGGCTTTGTTACCCATTTCCTGTGAAGGTGTGGGTCTTCTTTCTATGGTTTCTTCTACACCTTTAGCTTTTCTTGGGAGCTTGTCGAAACTGCTTTATCTTCTCGGTCTTTCTGACCATTGCCCTCTTTTGGCAGATTGCATTGCTCGTGTGGATGGTGATTTTCTGCCTTTTCATCACCTCCTCATTGTTGCAGGGGAGGTCCCCCCCCCCCCCCCCCCCCCCCCCCCCCCCCCCCTTTTTCGGCCTGAGCATGTCTTCTTCCTTTTGAGCAACTTCTCACTTTCTGCTCAAATCACTTACATGAGACTCTCTTAGAGTGTGTGCACAAACTTACTCTTTCTAGCATGCTCTCTGAGGCACCTTCGGTGGTGCATCAAGCTCAACTTCTTTCTTGTGTGAGGGCTTGGTTGTCAGCTTGGCCTATTATTCCATCATTTTGGTTGTCTTCGGCCATCTTCACCACTGCTCTTTGTCTTCGCTTGAAGCTACCTCATTCTTTGGCCTTGGGTCTCTCCAGGTGTGTCTGTGGTCAACCTATTAAAGGCTATTGCATTAAATAGCCTTGAATATGAAAGACATTAGTATCGCACATTAGTTTGACCAAAACCTCAAAGGAAGCTTGAGATTCCCATTAGAGAAACTATGGGCCCAAAGAGGGCCCTATAAAAAATGGCATGTAGGAGAGAGAAACATAACAACAAAGTAATTAAAATATCATATTATAACTTCTTTATGCATTTGCCGTACTTTCCATGAAAATGAATCTACCTTATTTTAGTCACATCAAACATCATTGGTGCTTAACCACAGTTAAAGTATAATTTCCAAAATGTCGAAATATTCTTTCCCAATAGTTGGGAATACTCAAAAATTTGAATTAGTAGTAACATTTCAGAAATAAAGCCTATGCCATCTCTATCTGCAAAGTGGAATAAGTGTTTAGCGCCATCTCTAGCTCTGTTATTGTCATTGTGTTGTTTGCTACTATACTACTGTACTGATGACAAAGCTTTATCATCTTCATGTGGATCTGCCACCAGAATATGCTCCACTCAAGACAAGAAATTCAAAACAACCCAAATTATCAACTTCTGATATGATCCTATATAGGGAAGAAAAGCTAAAGCATTTAGATTTATGGTCATCAAGCACATTGTATCCTATTTATCCATATTCATTGCAACATCCTGATTTTCATTCGGTGACTCAATTAATAATCTATATGTGTCATTGCAAAAGTGGCCTTTTGGGTTATTGTGAGAATTTGAAACTCTATGGGAGAGAGGGAGTTCCACTCAATGTTCCTGGAATTGGCACTTTCAACATAGAATGCCATTTAGCAAGAGATATGAAGACATTAGAATGTATGTTCAATGTATCTCATGGCGCTAACTCTAAACACCCTTGTTTGTATTGCTTGAAGACATCAAAAGACATGACAAGGAGTATAAGAATATCAAGAGATCGAGAAGGTCCTAATTGGAAACCCATACTATCGATTCCTATTCAAAATGTTCATATTTGTACATTGCATGCAGAGGTGCATAAAATAAAAAAAACAATATATCTTTACATCTTGTTTGCATGGAATACCAAGCTTGAGGCATCTCTTCGAAGCAAGCTATATCCAGATTAGAGGATGTATTGTCTAAAGTAGGCTTACATAAAGACCATGTTAAAATTAAAAACGACGACAAGCTTTCAGGTAAATCAAAAAATATTCCATGCAAACCGAACATTGGAGGATCCAAAGCTCGTAGATTCTTATCAAATTATTCTGGCAAAGAAACCAAGATTCAATATTCTACAACTCAAGATTTTGAAGAACGAGGCTCTACTTGGCTACTCAAAGTAGAAGTTTGGAGAAAACTAGACAACATGGTGAAATACTTGAAAAAAGATCAATTTTCAAATATTGATGTACAAATGATACAGAAAACAACCAATGAATTTGTCGATGTAGTTCAAAGTGCACGAGAAGTAGATCATATAACACATTATATGGTAAGAGATTTTGGTGTAACACTATTATAGACAAATATGTGCAATTAATTTACATACTTTTGGTACTGATTTATATATTGTATGCGGCACATACTACAACATCATTCGACATTCTTTGCAAGAAATAGTGGAAGTCTTAAACACAGTGACTAAAAAAAAGAGAAATGACCTAGACATCCATTTTTCTAAGTTGTTGGAATTTTATTGGAAAAATGCCAATATTTCAAATGTTAAATTCAAAAAAACATTTCAAAATATTAAAATATTATTATTTTGTTATAATTTATAAATATGAAAAAACATAAGCTACCAATTTTTTTTTTTATTTCCAAATTTTGTCATATTAAACAAATTCAAAAGTGAACAACTTTTTTAATCTTAAAAAAATTCAAAATAATGTCAAACTTTCAAACTTTGAACTTAAATATGAAAAAAGAAGATTTTGATTTTAAGTAATTTAACTAGTTTGAAAATTTTAATTTTAATGTATTTCCTTAAAAAAATTGAAATTACACATATTGACTTGTTTAATAGTAATTTTAATGACTAGAATGTTGAAATTTGAAATTGATTGTCTTTGAAAAATATATACAAGACAAAACTTGAAAAAAATGTGAAATTTTACTAAGATCATGTTATGTCTTCCTTGAGAAGGTTTTAGAAAATATGTGCCAACTTGAGCTATTTGTTTTCAGTTTGAGAGATGCTGGAATGTATGTTGATTTTTTTGAACATATGTTATTTTTTTTATTCATTTGTTTGTTACAACTAGCAAGATAAGGTCCCACATTTAAACCTTGTCACGAGTCCATAATATTGAGAATATAGCTCTTGCAGCTTCAATTTGGGTCAAAAAGAAGTTGCACATCGCACCAAAAGAATTAGTGTCGCAAATGATTGCATAATAGTGGCTGAATTTTCTTAATGACTCACATTTGTGTGAATGAAATGGCAAGACTTTATAGGAGGAAGTTCATTTTAAGAGCAATTTATGATTTTTTTGAGCTTGAAGGAAATAACTCAGAGATTCTTATGCATTTCATTGGCTCCAAATATTTCCATTTATAGTAATCAACTGAAGCCACATATGGATATTCAAAATACATTCTAAGTATGAATAACTAAAATTGAAATGCAGCCTTCTCAAACTCCAACATTTAGAACTTGCATTCTAAAAAAAGCTTAGTGCAAAAACTAGGCACAAAACTTTCAAAATGATACACAAAAAATAATGCACCACCTAACTATTTTGAAAACATCTATCTAGACGCAGTCAAGAAAGAAAAGAACAGGAGTTATGCACAAGACTAGATTGTCGAGACTTTGCTTAATTAGAACAAATCTTATGTTTTATTTTCCCGAAAAGTTGTTCAAACAAGGGCCCCATCTTTCTACCATAAACTAACAAGTATACTCCTTACAAAAATGAAAGAGACAAAAAAAACACAACAAACTATGCCATGGCCATCAAAAGTTGAAGCACTTTACTTACCATTTGCACTGGCATACGCAACCAATCAAAGCATCTCTGTACACAGCTCTGGCTTCTCTCAATCACTTCAAATGGTCACTAGATCTCTATTCATTGTGTATTTGCAAGTCAGTATCATCCAGTTGAGCAATTGATTGAGAACAAATCCTCAATAACCTCAAAAGGCAAAGCATCTTATTACCCACAGCCAGCAAATCTAGACATCATACAGTCAAATTCTCAAAACCAAGACAATTTGTAGTGAGATACACTAGTATAATATCTCTAACAGGATCAAGATACGCAATCAAAAGAATGTAAGGTGTTAGTTGATGCTGCAACTCTGAAAGCTAGCGGCTGTAAATTTGATGGTGGAAGGCTCAAATTTTAGTTTTGAATTTCCAAATTGCATAGTTGTCGGCTCCTTCCAATTTGCTATTTATCGTAACTCCATATCCAACCCGTGGTTTTTTAAGACCTTGTATTGGATAGGCTACATCTTATTGGTGAGGTTTCTATGGTTTTTACAAGGTATTAGGGTAGATCTGTGTCATTCTAATCCTTTTGTAAGAACCGTTTATCTTAGGCGAATCCATGTTGTCCAAGATAATTTGAAAAGAAACCTTGTTTTAGGACAGCATAGCTGTCATTATATACAGAGTAGTTACATCATTTATGAAGTGATGTAGTCGAACTGAGTAAGAACCAACTAATTTCTGTATTTAGGATCATTATTAGTCGCCGAGAATGGAATATATTTGTAAAGAGGCATCTCCGCGTAGGTGGTGCTTGCAAAATCTAAAAACTATTCGAAAAACTCATACCTGGATGATCGTAGAAGTGAATTTTTGTGATATAGTCGAACTGAGTAAGAACCAACTAATTTCTGTATGTAGGATCATTATTAGTCGCCGAGAATGGAATATATTTGTAAAGAGACATCTCCACGTAGGTGGTGCCTGCAAAATCTAAAAACTATTCGAAAAACTCATACTTGGATGATTGTAGAAGCTAGGACGCAACCAATGAATCTTGCTGAACCAGGAGAACCGGAGAAGAATTATTCAACAACCGAACATGAAGCATTAGCCATGATTTTTTCTGTTCGGAAATTTTGTCACTACCTCATGGAAACGCACTTTGTATTTTATACGGATCATCAATTGTTACTTTACTTGGTAAACAAGACGTGCAATACTGGACACATTGCAAGATGGTTATTGTTATTGACTGAATTTGACTTTCGCTTTGTGGTTCGAAAGGGGAAGCAACATTATCTAGCCGATCACGTTTCGCAAATCGAATCCGCACCAATCAATACTGAAGTGGATGATGAACTGCTGGATGCTGCATTGTTCTATGTTGAAGCAGTCCCTGAGTGGGCAACGGATATTGTTGAGTACCTGATGCTAGGACAACCGAATGACTCCTTGACAAAAGTACAAAAGAGACAATTAATTCATAAGGCTCAACCTTATCAATTAATTGTAGGACAATTGTATCGTCGTGGATGAGACAATATTTTACGAAGATGTGTTTTACCGCATGAAGTACCAGATTTTATCATGTTTTCACATGATGGCATGGGCGGAGGACACTTTTTTACAGATATTATTGTTCGCAAACTTTTGCAATCAGGTTGTTGGTGGCCTACGCTTCATAAGGACACATCAAATTTTATTCAGATATGTGATGTTTGCCAGCGAGCACGATGGCCTACTCGCCAGAACTATGAACCCTTGCATCCGGTTTTATTGCAAGCACCGTTTGAAAAATGGGGACTGAATTATGTTGGTCCTATTCATCTTGTCGCCCAAGGATCTCAGGCATGATATATTATCGTAGCAACTGATTATATGACCAAGTGGGTTGAAGCCAAAGCTGTCAAAGTTGCTGATGCGAAATCTACGGCCAAGTTTCTATATAAAAATATTATAATCAGATTTGGATGTCCGATCAAGATTGTCAGTGATCGGGGTACACACTTTGTTAATCAAACAATAAAGTGTTTATTGGAAGATTTTTTTGTTATACACAGATTTAGTACTCCCTACTATCTCAGAGGGAATGGCCAAGCTAAGTCTTCCAATAAGATTCTCTACACCATTATGACAAAGACAGTTGAAGCAAGTTGGTCTGATTGGGAACATAAACTGTATGCAGCATTATGGACATTCATAACTACTTACAAAAATAGTACAAATCAAATACCTTTTGAGCTGGTTTATGGTCAAGATGTTGTCATGCTGATTGAATTTTTAATCCCATCTTTATGCATAGCGACAACGGAAAGATTAAATGATGATAAGTCTTTACAACTCCGTTATGAAGCATTGCACAAATTATGTGAAACTCGATTGATGGCAGTTCATGTCTTAGCAGCAGAGAAAGCCCGTCGCAAGGAATGGCACGATCGTTGATTGCACAAAAAAGATTTGAAAGCAGGAGATCTTGCATTGATGTACAAAACCAAGCCGATCAAGGAAAAGTTGAAGTTTATCGGTGAAGGCCTGTATAAAGTGAAGGTAATCCTAAACTATGGCGTAGTAATTCTTGAGCACTTGGATGGAAAACAATTTGAGACTCCGGTGAATGGAAACCAATTACGCAAGTTTTGGCAGCCAACCTGCCAGTTCAACAAGCCTGATTTCAATGGTTTTTTAATTTTATTGTTTTTCAATTTTTTTGTTTTCAGTACTTAAAAAAAAAAAAAAAAAGACCGATAAGCAAAAGTCAGAAAGTCATCAACATGAAAAAAAGGAAGAACAATATTTTTGATGAAAAATAACTTGGAAAATCACTATTTTAGTCAGATTTGGCCTATACAGTACCAGAAACCTTCGTTGAGCTCTCAGATTGTACATCCTAGATTTATTTAATTTGAGGTGGGCGAAGGTTCATGTCTAGAAAAATCCCAGTTTTTGAGTCACACGAAGGATCAGTGATATGCCATTTTGGGAACCTTCATCGAGCATCTTAACCTCATTATGAACCTTCGTCGTCCTGCTAGATGATCTTAAAATGTCCAAAATAGGTTGTCCATAGGTTCAGATTGTGGAAAAATACATTTATGACAGTACTTGGGCGAAAGACCCTCCTGGGCAAAGGTTCATGCTTCACCAGACCTGGAAAACGTTCGCCTGATAGGTTCAGATCCCCAAAAATCTTCACCGAGATTTTTATAGCCTATTTTCACAGTATTGTACATGCCTAAAAATTTTTGTTCAGAATTGATCAGCCAAACTAGTATTCAGTGTAATGGACCCACCAAATTCACCTATAAGTTGGCTGAATTCGATTCATTCCTCACTTGTGCTAGCGAAGCTCTTGCAAAATTTTCTTGCGATCAAAGCCTTCCAAACTTTCTGACTTGCTTTCTGATACACTTTCACGTGTCTTACATTTCTTTTTTGCTCATCATGTCTTCTACCAATACTTCCCAGTATCCGCGTACATCATGATCCTTCCTAGCACAAGCATGGTCACGTAGTGGATGACCCTTACGGAGCCTCTGCTCACTACAATGGGTATTCATGAGAGAGCTTTTTCTAGTCGAATCAATATGGATTTCATCACTCTTGCCTTTAGTACATGGAAGGACGCGAAATCCAAATTTTATATCACTTTCCAAGGAGCCACACACAAGGTGCATGTCACTTAGGCCGCCCTTGCAGCCATAGGTATAGCATCTGGTACACAGGCCTCACCTAATCACAAGCAGGCCAAACAGGCCATCAAGCCATACATTGACCTCACCAATGATCTGCACTAGACCAATGGCGGATACCTTCTGTAAGCCATCACTGAGCCTTCAATACATGCTGTTGCCCAACTACTAAACAGCTTCTTGATGGCTGGCAACCTCAGGAAAGACCGGATCACGTCACAGATCCTCCATAGGATAGTGGAGTCCCACAGCAACTTGGCCAAAGCCCCTCTTGAACCATATAATTGGTTCAAGACTGTTTTTGGTGAGCTCAAACAAGCTATTAAGGGTAATACTAAGCAGCAGTTCGTTGTTGGCTCTTTATTGTCCCTTCTAGCCACTTCTCATCTCGAAAACAAAATCGATGGTTTCCACCTGGATTCTGTTCTTTCGGTCTATAAAGAAGCACCGGCCGAGTCGTCTCACCAGGCCTCGAGTTCTCATAGTCGTCGTCATCCACGCAGCGAGATTGTCATTTCTGACTCACCTTCCATGTCACGACATCGCACTGGGCATACATCGCCAGTTGCGCTTCCACCCCTTGTTGTTGTTTGCACTGAACTTCCCATTCCTCTAGCCTCTGATGCTTCCCTTGCCTATGTTTCCAATCAAGGACAGTCTGTGACCGTTGGGCCTACCATTTCCATCACAGCTGCCCATGTCGCCTCACCCCCACACACCGAAGCCACTTCATCGAACACGTAGTTTCTCATGGATATGTTCGATGATTCCGACCTCCTTGGGGCCGCTGAAATATTTGAAATGCCCCAGAGCCCTACGCCTTTTGATCTCCAATTTTTTGGAAGAGGATTCAAACAGATCCATGAATCTACTGTCAGTGTTGAAGATGTTAGCCAACAACCTCACATGGAAGATAGCCCAGCTGCACTTTGGGTCGACAAGGTTGTGAAATCATTGAAACAGTTCGACGCCACAGTGCCTGAGAGATTTGAAGACAAAGACATTTTTGAAGAAGAAGAAGTACTGGCACCTATTCCATGCCAATCCAGGACACTACTATCAGGTCCTCCTACTGTTGCCGCCTCCACTTGATCTCAAGCCTTGCGCAAGTGATCCAGTCTATGCTGGATAGAAAGAAGAAAATGGAGTAGAGAATTTCTGATATGGGCTCTGAAAACACTCTGATCAGCCAAAAAATTGTCCAGTTGGATCGAGAGTTGAAGATTGTCAGGCAACATGAAGACAAGGCTGAAGCTGAAAAGAAGTTGGCCCAGCAACAAGCTGATCGCTTGGAAGAATACATCAGCTCCCTACAAAACGCCTTGACAACTGCATAGGATCAAGTGGATAAGGTTGTGCAGGATGCAAAATAATGGGTGCAGCTGCTGAAGGGTCAATTGTAGATGGCCGAACGAGATCGCACCCGGCTTCAAGGTGAATTGGATGTGCCCACCCTTGAGCGTGATGCTTATCTTCAAACACAAATACCAGATCATCCAGTCATACCGATGGAGATCGCATATTTGTTTAAGAAAGTGGAAACATACAGAATGGCCCTTCAGGGATTCCAAGGCCTCTTTGACAGGTTCAAAGGAGCAGCTTCAACCGAGTTGCCAAAGGCTAAAGAGACCATCACCGCCTTTGAAAAAGCAGTCGCTCAAGTGTTGGAAACCGGACCACAAATTCCCGTACCGGTCATGCCGCAATTCTCCCCTCCGCGCCAAGAAGATGTACAAATGGATACAGGGATAGATTCCAGCATGGACCAGGGGGCAACTCCAGACCTAACAAAACAACCGCCAATCTTACCAGCAATACAAGCAGGTCCATCCTATCCACTATAGCAACGGACTTACAAACTTCTATGTCTTTTTCAATAAGATGTAACATCAAGATCCAAAGGTCTATAGGCACAGGGGCACGAAAGTTGACAGTAGGTAGGCTCCAAAGCTTATAGGCGGTAAAGGCAGATTTGAACTCAATAGTTCTGCTGGGTACAAAAGAGATTTGACAGTTGGCAGAAGTCATATGAAGATTGATCACCAATATCACAAATATCTTGAGAAAATAATTTAAGCTTGGAAGCACTATCCTCATTAAGCTCATCTAAAAAGACCAAAGGATGTGGTGAAAGCGGTGTATCTAAGGGAGTATGTGGCACATCAACAAAGAAATTACCATTCTCATTCTCAAGGCACACAAAGACTTTCCTAATATGTAGATTAAAAAATCTTTCATTTTCTTCAAAACTTTCGACAAATTCATTGAGCCGACCATATAGATCTTCTAAGAGTCTCAAAGTTTTTTCTTTTTAACAAACTCCAGATAGATCTTAACCCAGTCCAAAGTCCCCAACAGATCAGTCAAACATAAAACCTTATCCTCAGGTCCAACAGAACAACAAGTAGCCCTATCTGTGTCAATGATAATAGAATGCATCATTACGACCTTTTTCATACAACAAATAAGCATCTAAATAAAATGGTTAGGTGGAGGTAGGAGCTCGTCATAACCCAAAAGAGTAGCATCTTGAAACCACCCTGTGGACTAAAACATGAAAACAGACATTTGTTAGCTTATGAACCGGTAAAAGTAAGGGTTTAGTACTATCCCAACCAAGGAATAGTCGGAGTTACACCACAAGGATGCAGAGAGAGAGAGAGATACACAATTTCACATAGCTCCTCTTGACAAAGCAAGACCAAACCCTTTGAAGCCTTTATTCATAAACCACCAAGGTACAGTAAAGCTAAAAAGTAAAATACAGTACAGTAAAGCACCATATAACATAACCACTCTCAAAACGTCTAGCTGACACATGCCACCATCCCACAACACAAAATCGCACGAGTTAGTACAGTGGGGAAGACGTGTGTCATAGCTGAGTGTTAGTTGTTATCCATGTCCATAAGAAGTTATACTACGTATCAACATAAATAGCATTTTAATTCGTAGTCCAGTCTTCCCAAATGCAAAGACGATTTTTTAGCGATAGGCCAAGCCCTTCCATTACCGTATCAGGGCGAGTGCCATGCTGATCAATTTCTGGGCATTGGTCCATATCAGTTCATTTCGTTTAAAGCATAAGTATGAATAGTCTTCACCGTATATATTGTTTATCGCTAAAAGAAATGGTGTGAACACGTGTGCAGGTGTCAGAGCAAATTCATGCTATGCTAACCCTGGTGACTTAAGAAACGTCACGCGCTACTGTCCATACTCCTGAGCATATCCATGCTTTCCAGTTGTATCTCACCATAATCTGATAACTACTGAATGGGTAATAAATTTGTAAAAGCCATGGTTGAATATTGTAGTTACGAATGAACTTACGTTTATCGTAACTCCATATCGAACCCATGATTTTTTAAGGCCTTGTATTGGATAGGCTACATCTTATTGGTGAGGTTTTCGTGGTTTTTACAAGGTATTAGGGCAGATCCGTGCCTTTCTAATCCTTTTGTAAGAACTATTTATCTTACGCAAATCCATGCTATCCAAGATTATTTGAAGAGAAACCTTGTTTTAGGACAGTGTAGGTGTCATTATATACAGAGTAGTTACATCATTTATGAAGTGATATAGTCGAAATGAGTAAGAAACAACTAATTTCTATATTTAGGATCATTATTAGTCACCGAGAATGGAATATATTTGTAAAGAGACATCTTCCCTTTTGAGCGTAGGTGGTGCCTGCAAAACCTGAAAACTGTTCAGAAAACTCGTACCTGGATGATCGTAGAAGTGACTTCTTGTGAGGATGCCATGTTAGTCCCTCAAGTGCTCTTGCCTTATTTAGACTCAAACCATTTATAACATTATTGTCAGATATTGTGAAAACGATAATAAGCATGTTAAGGAAAGCCTTACTAATCATTGCACCAAACCTTATCGAAAACGAAGATAATAGTAATATTCGATGCTACAAAGAGCGCAAGTTTTATTTGTTAGTGCTTAGACACAATAGTATTCCCATTGATATCGCAACCATTCAAATGTATGATAGCAAACAGGTTAAAGCATAAGATATACTAATCATAATCAGAACGTGCCAGTATCTAAGTTGTAGATTTTGTATAATAGCATGATGCTACAATGGCTTCATCTCTGGACTATGTATGTAACCTTTTGTTACTTATGGAACAGCCAAACATTCATACTGTCCTTTGAAGGATAGTAATGCCTATTGTATACTATAGTTATCAAACCAACCTTTCATCCTTTCATATCTACGATAAAGAGTTTGAATACACACAACCATTCATAACGTATGAAGTGCTTCGTCGCTGGTCATTAAGAAGCTTTTGTCTCAACCCACAATATGTGATGCATACCTATCATTATCATGCTTAAAAAGTATGTGGAAAGAAGCATTGGTTCATTGCTGGTCCATCGCTAGTGGACAGCATACGAATCTCAAAAAGAAATGCTTTCGGTGCCATTTATCAGACCAAATGTTTTTCTACGACATCCTCTACAAGATCTTGATCTCACCTTCTAGATTCATATGATGGAAGCAAAGGTTATCCAAAATTGAAATGTGCACTCATAGTGAGTGGATGGCTGAACTCAGCTTCTTGAATGAGCAATCAAATTAAGGAGTGCTACTCTACTGTTCACCAGCATCCAGAAGAGCTCGTTCGCCTACTGCTCTAAAAGCCCCAGGCCCTTCCCAAGCTCCTTCGACTGCTCTCTCAAATTCCCAACTTGTCGCCTTAACTCAAAAGCTTGCAGCTCATCTTCAACAGCACATCATCGTCCAAAATATCATGGAGCTACTTAATGATGACATCTCATGCAATATTGCTGGATCAGACTTTCGCCCATTGTCCAAGATTCCCCACTGCTGCCTCCCCCGAAGTCTGGGCTGTGTCTCAGTCCCAATGTGGCTGATCATCCGAAAAGACTAGCTAAGCATCATTGGCTTGGTCAGCCTTTACCCAACCAACTACCTAATATTATGCAGGCTCATCAAACAGCGCTTTTTAGCTTTCGTTTATTCAGGATTTGGCCCAAACTGTTTGGCAAATTCCCACGCGTTACGCACCCATTCGCCACTTCGTTTACAAAACAATTCTTGATAAAATGAGCAGCACCTCAACCACAAGCACTACCATCGTAGGCGCTGCAATCACTTGGAAAAAAATAACTTCTTGCACTGTTCCGCGAGCTCCTACGAGAGCAAAAGTTGCGCTACCTTGAGCAGCAAGGATAAACTATTTCTTCAGAAAAGCTCGCATGCGTTGCAATCGCTTGGAAAAAAATAGCTTTTTGCACTGTTCCGCAAGCTCTTGCGAGAGCAATTTTTTTTTCAAAAGTTTTCGACCTATGCTCAGCATAAGTGAATCTATTCTTCAGACAAAGAATCTTTAAATAACATAACAAAAAGATTCTCTATAAACAAAAAGATTCTCCTATGCTGAGCATAGCAAAAAAAAATTGGCTGTGGCCGCCGCAGCCAATTTTTTTTTTGCTATGCTCGACATAGGAAAATCTTTTTGTTTATAAAGAATCTTTTTGTTATGTAATTTAAAGATTCTTTGTCTGAAGAAAAGATTCATCTATGCTGAGCATAGGTCGAAAACTTTGAAAAAAAATTTGCTCTCGAGCATAGCCAATTTTTTTGACAAACTCAAGTATCCAGACATAGGAATCGAGACTTGCCCTTGGATAGACAAAGTGTAGGAATAGAACTTTCATAGTTTCTCAAAAATCGATGTTAAATTTTTTACAGAAGCATGTAGACCTTTTATGAGTAGTAGTCTTTAAAACAATGACAGACTTTAAAAAATGTAGGTTTTTTAGAATAACTCAAAATAGATATCTAGAGCATTGAAGTTTTTTTTATGAGATTGTTGTTTTTGGGACTATATTCAAAGCTAAAAATCACATCCATATCAACTCAAATCAAAGTCGAATAATAAATAATTGTGCTCTATATTTTGGTATGTTGCGCATAGCAATATCCGTTCATTTGCTATGCTCAGCATACCAAAAGTTTCTCTTGTTATGCTCAGCATAGCAAGAGAAGCTACGTGAAAGTTTTAGAAACACAAAAAAAAATTAAATTCCTGAAATTTTAAGAAATTCAAATTTTGAAAATAAAAAATCAATAGAATTAAAAAATCAAAAGAATTAAAAAAACCAAAAAATCAAGAAAATCAAGAAATCTAAAATTTAGAAAGTTAAAAATAAAAAAACAAAATTTTAAAAAATCAAATTAATAAAAAATCAAAAATTATAAATATCAAAATAATATAATATCATAAAATCATAAAATCATAAAAAAAATCAATATTAAAAAGTAAAATCTTTTAGAAATTTGACTTTTTCTAAAGATTTAAAAAAATTTAAAATTAAAAAATAAAAAATAAACTAAAAATAAATGAATTCGAATACTTATATTAAATATTGAGATAAAAATATAACTCAAAATTAAAACATAAGAGCACTTTGATAATTCACAAATATTGTGGAGTATTTCACAAATATTTTTTTATAAATTGAAAAAATGTGATATGTGAGAATAGGCAAATTTCAAAAGCTACAAAAATAAAGTACTGTGATGATCCAAATGAAATTCAAATTGGAAGTCTTGTTGCACTTTTAGCTTCAAAAAATAAAAAAGAACATCCATTTTGGATTGTCAAAGTTTTTGAGTTCAATCAAGATAGTAATCAGACAAAAGTATTATGTGTCTTTTGGTTACGCATCACTTCAACACCAATTTTTTTTGAGAAGGTACGAATTTGAAATGTTGCAAGTAGATCCGATAGGCAAGAGAAAGTGATTGTCAAAAAATCAACCAAGAGTCGATGATTTGAATTTACAAGATGTAGATGTTTTGACCTTTAATTTTGAAGTTAACAATAACCAATCATCTACTAAAGTCAATTAGATCCATATTGAGGGAACAACTTGGATTAATGGAACAATCATCAATTTCAAACTTGTCAGTAATAGAGAAAAGTTGACTTACAACGTTCCTTGTCAACATTGGATACTGATTTTGAGAAAAATATGTCAGTTGACTCTGATGAGAAATCGTGTCTTCAACTTTATTAGCTAAAAACGAGAGTGTTTAGAATATGTCAAGTTGTGAATTGAGAGACATCAGTAAAAATTCCTTAGAAAATGTACTTTGAAAAAAAATTACGTAAATATAATTTAAGTCGTTTTGTATTTTAATGGGATTTGGAATTTCAAAAATCATGTGTTGTCTTAAAATGTTATCTCATTTGTAATTATGATGGTTCTCTGAAGTTTGCAAGAAAAACTCTTGTAGTGTTTTACTGAAAATATGCATTTTTTGACATTTTTTTTTATAGATAATTTAGAAAATCTCTAAAAAAAAACCATGATTTTGGTCTAAAACTAGGACCACTAAAAAATACCCAAAAAAATCACTCTTTTTTAGGTCAAAGTCCCAAAACAAATGTCATCATGTTCTTTGTCGACCAAAGCAACGAAGGCCCATCTTGAGTCCTATGTTAAGCATAGGACTCAGAATGGGCTTTCGTTCAGTCCTACGATTTGTTAACAACTTCGTCAACAAAGTGGTCCTAAGTTCAATATTTATGTACTCGACACAGAAATGTTGAACATAGCTACGCTTTGTCGACAATTTTGTTGACAAAGTTGTTGACAAAAGCAACAAAGGCCCATGGTCATTCCTATGCTGAGCATAGCAAAAAATCTTTTGCCACGTCCATTCTTTTAACTCCCAAAGGGAAATGAAATAATAAATTGCGGCTAACTAAATAATTAACATATAAAGTATGCCAGAATAATCCAATGAAAGAAGGCAAGAGGAGGCCCGAGCACCTTTCCTCAAGCTATGCACCTTCCAATGGGAACACAAAGAAATAGAATGATAATCTCAAGAGAGAGCAATTTAGCATAATCTCATAGTGTTATTTCACAAGGGAAATGCCTCTCTTCTTATAGCAAGAAGGGCCTTCCATAAGCTTCTACTAACTTATGGGATTAATTTCTAAAACTTGCAATTCTAAGACTTCTAAACTTCTCCACTTCTAACTTAGAAAGCCTAAGACTTAGAACTCAAGATAGCTTAGAATCTTTTATTTTCTAAGCTTAAGTTTCTAAGTTTAAGTTCTCTAAGTTAAGTTTTCTAACTTAGAAGTTTAAAATTTAATTAAGTTTCTACCCATGGACTTATAACACACATGCCATGGTAGGAATTTATTAACAAGTACTCACAGTGGACTTACAATACACATGCCACGGTGTTTTATTTTACTTCGATTTTACTACCCTTATTCGAACATTCATTCCCAGTGTGGTTTCCCCTATAGATAGAACACCACACGCCCTCTCGTCTTGGGTATGTATTCTGGGTTTGAAGATCTTTTAAGGCTTTTTGAATCTCATCTAACTGACTCTTATGGGTTTTGGTTATTCTTTTGATCTCATCTCGGATATCCAAAGTGCGTAATCTTTCAGTTAGTCTTTGTTCAGTAATCCCTACAACACGACGTTCTCTTCTACGATCTTTTAAATTTTTTTGGCGGTTATCAAAATGATGGTCCTCATGATCTGATTCTTCGTCCTCATGGCTTGATTTAGTTGACGATAATCATCAACATGTTTGTTGAATCCTTTTTGGAAGACCGACTATGAACCAAAAGATTAGCATCTTTTCAGTTAATCCTTCTTGGCATTGTCTACGAAGATATTTAAGCTCTCAATATAGTCCCTTACTTTTTTTTTCTTTCATTTTGATTTGGCTTAATCGTACAAAAGGACTACCTGATAATCTATCGGGTTTGAATTGTTTAATGAAAGCTTCTTTCAAGACTTTCCATTCATTACCTTCATCTCGGTCAAGGTTGAAAAACCAATCTCGAGCGACACCTAGCAAGGTCATGGAGAAGAGTTGGGCCATGCTTTCATGTGAAGAATCTCCATATACTTCACATGAATTCTCAAAGATTTGAATAAATCGATGAGAATCCGTTCTTCCATCAAATTTTGATAAATCTAATTTGGGAGTTCTTCATTCAAACGTAGGTGATCTTCGTCTAGGAGATAATCTAATAGGTCGATCATCATATCTCCCATCATAATGATTAGCTCTATTCCTTGGGTCATGTATGACAAATCTTAATTGTGGTCTTATCCGCTGACTTGATTCAGACTGTTCATTTCGAAGGTGCAGTTATGGGGTTTCTGGTAGATATCCCTCATCAAAATTTTCAGTATACATGATCAATACGAAGAAGTAGTATGATAATACTACTTGCTTATTCTCCCTGCACAAGGAGTGGGTGGGAATAGATCGGTGGTGGATGAAAATGGGTTGGTAAAAGTAAAAAAGTAAAAAATTGCAGATAATGCGGAGCGTGAAACAAGTCGATGAAGAAAAAAATTGTCAGTTAATTGTAATAAAGTGTTGATGACGGTTAGAATGTAAATCAAAATAAATGTAAGCTAGAAGCAAGAAAATATTGAAAATGAAACAATTTTAAAATTGAATGCAATGGAGATTGCTAATGTAAGCGAGTCGTCAACAGTGCCAAATGTTCAGTTCTTTTCATCTCTCGGTTAATTAATCTTCTACAAATGCGGAATGCTCCGCTCAATCACAAACACCCACGTAGAACCCGAACTGAGCAATCAAACAGCCTATCACTCCTACTCAAACAACCGATAATATTGCTATTCCTAACAGCCTTCAATTCATCAACATTTCCACAGAAAGTGGGACATGGCAAGCATAATTCAACAAACTTATTCTAAACATTCAACATCATAACTCTGGCCTATCATCACAAGCAACTCAAATAAGATATACTCACTTATCATGCATGTTATGAATTATCTATTCACAAATAGTAGATTTATAATCTGAGATCTATGATCTCACACTTATGCAATAGTTAAACTCTTACTATCACTTACAATTCATCTCAGTAAACAACAGAATATCATAAGCACTCAATACACACTTATATGCGACAGATAGTACACAGAACTGATAAGAAGTATTCCAAAAATTTTCATTCCAATGACAATAGCTTCTTTACAAAGTCTATGCATCAAATGCGCATTCACTCTACAACTCTGTTCTGATCATGAACACATCGGCTATCCTTCTTTGGATTGCTCGATTTCGATCCATTGACTGATCTCTAGGCTGCTCGTTCTCTACACACTGTTTCTCTATCATCAACTCATGAACTCCTCCTCGACTTGTTAGCCTCTTCGCTAACCTCTGCCTCCCTTGCTAACTTTGTGTTTTTCTCTTTTCTATCTTCTCTTTCTTTTACCCCCCATTTAGTTTCTTGGATGTCGCTGTCTACAACTGAATATAGCTCTCCACTCTCATGTCACATCCAACTAACTCTCAAGCAACTAACTAGTTTGTCCTCAACTCATGGTCTTACACAACAAGATGCCATGGTTTGGGTCTATAGCTTACAAGTCTAATTACTCTGGATCTCAGGTCAGCCGGCACCATCAATATTCCTTCGGCTAATTGTGATATTGGTAGGGAATGTATCAACATCAACACCTCGTATAAGATCCTAGCAAAAGCTCTTGATAGAAGGTTTGCTCCTCTCATCCTCTCCCACCTTTCCAAAAGCTAGGCTGGCTTTGCCAAAAGCATTTCCCTTTTTTATTCCTCCTTCTAGTTTAGCTATTTGGCCCTACTGTTTAAGATTGACTTCAATAAAGCCTTCAACCGCATTAATTGGAATTATCTTCTTGCTTGTTGCACTTCTTTTGGACTACCTGACTACATCACTAAGCTTATCAGTGCACTTTTTGCTTCTATCTCCTCTTCCAAGGTGTTCTTTCTCCTTCTTTCCCTATCTCTTTTGGCATCAAGCAAGGCTGCCCTCTTTCCCCCTATCTCTTTGTTATCGCTACAAAACCTCTAATTTCCATCTCTATAAGCTGAATTACTCCGCTTTCTTTTTTCCATTCATTTTTTGTGGCATTTCGCTTGGGCCCCCAAATCCTTGCTAATGATCTGACATGAATTATTGAGCTACACCACCATTCTACCTCTCTTTTTCTTATTGAGCTTGCTCGCTTATATGATTTCTCTAACTCATTGATTAACTATCAAAATTCTGATATCATTGTTTTCTCTCATGATGCTCCACCCAATTGGTGCCAATATTTAGGTCTTAACGTCCCTCCTCATGGAACCATTTTCAGATATCTTGGTTTTCCTTTGGGAGTGTCCCTATCCATAGAGACCATTTTAATTAGATTATCTTAAGAATCAAGTCCAAAATTTTGTTATGAAAATCTTCTGATCTCTCCTTTCCAGCTAGGATCATAGTACTCAAGCACATCAATATTTAAAAAATAAAAAATTATTTGATTAAATTAAAAAACTATTAAAAATAAAATAGTAAATATTATAAATATTAAAAAATTAACACATCAAAAAATTAAAATGTAAAGTTTAAAAAACTAAAAATCAAAAAATTAATAACTCAAAAAATTAAAAATTCAAAAAATTAAAATTAAAAAAAAACAAAAATTAAAAAACTATATATATATATATATGTATATATATATATATATGTATATATATCTATATATATATATATATATGTATATATATATATATACATATATATATATATATATATACATATATATATATATATATATATATATATATATATATGTATATATATATATATATGTATATATATATATATATGTATATATATATATATATATACATATATATATATATATATATACATATATATATATATATATACATATATATACTATATATATATATATACTTATATATATACATATATATATATATATATACATATATATATATATATACATATATATATATATATACATATATATATATATATATACATATATATATATATATATATACATACAGATATATATAATATAGATATACATACATATATATATATATATACATACATATAGATATATATATATATAACATACATATATATATATATATATATACATACATATATATATATATATATATATATACATACATATATATATATATATATATATACATACATATATATATATATATATATATATATATACATACATATATATTATATATATATATATATACATACATATATATATATATATATATATATATATACATACATATATATATATATTATATTATATATACATACATATATATATATATATATATATATACATACATATATATATATATATATATATACATAATATACTATATATATATATATATATATATATATATATATATACTCTATATATATATATAATACATATATATATATATATATATCTATACATACATATATATATATATATATATACATACATATATATATATATATATATACATACATATATATATATATATATATATACATACATATATATATATATATATATATGAAAATAAAACTTTTAAAAATAATGAGAGGAGACATTTTGATTATGCATATTGTAAAGACCCAATCAATCTTGGAATTTGTGGACTATGATTTGTCAATTTATCTTAAGCTTCTCATCCTCTTTCTAAATTTGGCACACTACTTTTCAATGGCCCATTTTATTACAGTACTTGACCAAATCGCCTATCGATTCATGACCCGTCCCAACAACACAATAACCTTTTACTTGTCTCAAATATACTCCGCCCACTTTATGGAGGTCCTTGCATCTGGAATTGGATTAAAAAATGACTCTAAAAACTATTCTTTGACCTATGTGAAGAATTGCCAAAAATTGGCAAATCTAACTTGATCAAAAACCATGTAGAGCTTTGTAAATATTGTGTATAATTGGGTTCCACACATGGAAGGCCAAGATTCCACGTAGCAACCCACTCCTAATGTAGGTTAGGTCAATTCAAGAGACTTGGTCATGTCTATTTGGTGGTCATCCCTACTTTATAGGACCTACACCTAAGTTTAAGGTGAAAATTTGGCCAACCAGCTACCTACTAAGCATAACTCTAGGATCTAGACTAGGGTTTCATTTTAGGGCAAGAAGAGTGAGTTAACTTCCTTATTACATGCTGGAAATCCACCTAACTGCAAGAAGGAAGTCGAATTTGCTATGTATTCCAAGCTCCCATAGTGAGAAGATAGAAAATTTTTGGAGCTCATTGGCAATCTCAAGCTAGTTAACTATGTACATTGAGTTTTTGTGATCCAAATGAAACCAAATCAATTTCTACTTGTTTCTCAGGTTGAAGGCCGTACTACAGCCTGTAGTAAACATGTGTGGGCTCGGATTTCAATGTTGATCAATGCTTTTGATTGTTAATGCTTGTTGTTTGTCAAATTGCCAATCTAGATCAACTTTTTTGTGTCTAGTTTTTTGATAGATTGTTAAGCAAGCATCCAATCACTCTTGTGGATATTTTGTAGATCCATTTATGTTCCTAAAGTACAGTACTTTCACATGGTATCAGACCCAAGTTCAAGATCATAAGCCATTGATCTAATGCAATTCCATTTTTAGCAAGTTTTGGTGCTAAAAACTAGTATTGAGAGGGCAAGCTAGAATCTTGATTTTGGTGAGGAGATTTGATCCCAAACTTGGTAGGGGTCCAAATCCGTACTATCCACATGTGTGGGCACCTCTAAACCTGCATCTAATGCATGGTATTCATTTGATCCAAAGAAATTCAATTTGTGAGCTTTTGATGTAATTTCTGGTGGAAATCTTAGGATAAGCTACCAAGATTGAGTGCCATTGATTAGATTTGACATAGGGTCATGAAATCTAATTAATCTAGGCTG